>CAKNXH010064234.1:0-19975 GCA_932178445.1 Andricus quercusramuli | reverse complement strand
ACATCCGGATTGGTTAAGGTTGGCGCGCCTATTTGAAATTATTGAATGTGAAAAGCAATTGTGTACAGCGAATATTCAGATTAAAATTATTATAAATAATTCTTTGCTTACAAGGAAGACTTATGAAGTGAAATTTCAATTATTCATTAGATTTTCTTCTTAAAAATAAATGATCGATTTCAATTTCAAAGACAGGAATATCTTTTTCATCCTAAATATGAATTTACAATTATTCCTAATATTCTTATACACTTTACATTTATTATTTGTTGTGAACATTTGACTTACACATTCAATCATTTTAAATAAACACGCCAACGGTAACTAATCAGGTTGGCCCTCCGCGATGGGTCATTTCCCCTTCCGTAGATGGTCGAAATGAGTGAAAACAATATGATCGTATTGACCTCCCTGAAAGGATACTCTGCTTATCCCTGATAGTGAGTCTGTCCTTCTTACAACACTCAGACTGGCCATCAAATAACAGTCTCTTTAACTATGTCGAAGACATATATCCAGAAGATATATATCCAGAAGAATGGACTGGCTGGATTTTGACCCTCTAACTTTGACCATCAATTTTTCTTCGTGAGGGATATTACATCACAAGCAGGGCTAGGCATGTCTTGACCGCATGGTTTTTCTGGTTGCCCTGCGCAAGTTGAATTCCCTGCGTGAAGACGTGTGTGCGACCCTACGAGTGATGTATGCTATTTCATACGAAACCACCATGTTATGAGCCTGTAGACCCCCTAGAAAAGTGTGCGTTGGATAGCCCCTTACCGAAATGGTGCGAGAAAGTCCTATGAAGTGTATGTTTTTTGACAATGATGATCACTTTCCGAACATTTTTCTGTTTTGTTTTTTTCAGTTGTAAAAATCGAAAGCCAGCCCATATTTCTCCTTAGATTCTTCGGGTAATAAATCTTGTTTTGCTTTTTTCACTTCTTCATTTATTTTGAGGGATGGCATTTTGGTTGCTTTTCCCATGATTTTGAGCGTACGAAGATTTACAACTATAACACTTTGCGACGTGATTGCAGATGATTGAAGTGCTGACGGATTCCATTGTATTGGATAGAAACATACCTTGATATGAGAGTAAGCTGTTTGGGTTGTGATCGGTGATCTCATATTGCGCGAAATTTTCAAACTGGTTCGGTGCGAGGTACATTTTTGTATATATATATAATTTAAAAAAATAGTCAAACAACCACCGCAGGGTTCCACTAAGAGCAACCGCCATCCAAAAAATGTCAATAGCCAATAGCCAATAGTCTTGAGGATACGAAGCGACCCAAGGATGACAGCTTTCTGCATCCATCTCGCTAGTGCCTCGACATATTTTTGGCACGTGGGTATGGCTTCAAGGTTACGAACCAGTGATAGTTTTGCACCTCCGACAGCACCAATCACAAGGACAATTACTCGCACCGAATACTTTGGGTACAGTCGCTGCAGCTCTCTCTTAAGATCATGATACCTCTCCTCCTTTCCTTTCTCCTTTGAAGTAATGTTGTATTCGGACGGAGCCGAGAATTTGATTACGGATATAGTTCGTTCCTCGAAGTCTTGGAGAACAATGTCAGGTCTCGAGTGAGCAACGGAGACTGCTGCCCAAAAATCATAGTTCCAGCAAATTTGGCACTTCTCGTTTCGGACAACTGACTCTATATCCCTTGGAGCGTTCGGCAGGGCAGGGTCGCAACCAACACCGTAAAGCGACAAAGATGGTAATAAAGTACTCTTAGGGCCGCATTATGTCTATAGATGTACGTCGTTCCTGCGTGGGTCGGACACCCAGATAGTATGTGTTCTAGGTACTCAGCGTGTGCATGACACGCTCTGCACCTATCACTAGGAACTTCTTGACATAAAATGCGAGCACGGTATGCTAAGGTGGAAATGACACCGTCCTGACATGCAAAAATAAAACCCTCTGTACCTGAATTGAGCCCTGATGATTTGAGGAAAGCAAAAGTTTGCTCCTTCGACAAGGACTGTTTTTCTACATTTCTGTGAAAGTTTACGTGCATATGCTTGTCGAGTAGCTCTTGGTGAAATTTTCAAACCTCTGCTTTCTTAACTTCGTCTTTTAGACGTGAAGCATCAAGATGGAGTAATGCACTTTCTTCACTTCTGATGTTAAAATTCAGGCCAAGGGTCTCGGTCGCTTGCTCCGCGGCTTTGTAAAGGAACGCTCCTTCGCCAATCATCTCGTGCTTTCTGACCATTTTTAGGAGCGGATCTCTGCCATTAGCGACTATGTAAGCTGTATTTAGAACAACTCAGTTATGAAGACACTGGAGATTCAAAAGTCCGTGTCCGCCTTGACGGCGTGAAATGTATAATCACGGAACTGACGAATTGATATGCAAGCTTTTATGCATATGCATGATCTTACGTGTGGTGACATTAAGGGCCTTATGCTCGTTCTTCATCCATTGAACCACCCCAGACGAGTAGAGTAGAACCGGGACGGCAAGCATGTTAGTCGCAGATACCTTGTTCAACGCCGACAGATTGGAAGACCAAATCTGTCATAGAATATGCTTGTATCTGCTCCGGAGAGACTCCTTCACTGATGTTATGTCCTGAATGCGGCTTTGAGGCACGCCCAGGTATGTATATGTCTCTCCAGTCTTAAGATGTATAATAACACTTATATCCACAAGCTCAGGTTCCTTGGGAACGCCAGTAATCTTTCCTTTCTTTAGATGAATTTTGGCACACTTGTCCAAACCAAAGTCCATTCCCATCTCTCCTGTGTAGTTCTTGATGATATTTATAGCAGATTGAAGTTTGCTTTTACCACAGGCTTAGATCTTCAGGCATGTGATGCAAAAAAGCAAAGGGCTCATGGTATCACCTTGGAAGATGCCCCTCTGGAAGGTGTCGTTGTTCGTTATCAGACGATAACTTCTAGATGAGATAGTAAATCTAGTTTTCCAAAGAGGCATCAATCTCTCTATGCATCTCACTATGTGTGGATGTACCTTCAAGCTTTCCAACAGACAGATGATAAGTCTATGAGAGGTTGAATCGAAAGCTTAACGGTAGTGAATCCAGGCCATTGACAGGACGAGCTGATGGGCTCCAGCGTCTGTACAGACACACCTGTTAATTAGCAGGTTCTCTCGACAGCCTGCTACACCTTTTTTCGAGCCACGTTGTTCGTACATCTTTCGCCATACAGGCTCAGTTCGTCGAACAATTCTGTTGGTTAGGATAGCTGTAAAGATAATGAGAAATAATATTAAGATGGTAGAGATGACATACTTCAGACCAATCAGTAGAAAGTGGATGTTGGTGTATAAAAGTAAACTTCTTCCACCAAAAGTTCTTGATACAATCTGGTCCAGCAGCGGAAAAGTTCTTCGTGCCTCTAAGAGCTTTTTTCATCTCTTCGGCAGTGACTAATGGACATTCCTCCTCAGATTTTATAAGGTTGTCGCAAAACTGCTTGAAGCGGATGATATTGTCAGTATCTTCTTTCAACTCCAGTGTTTTCGGGATTTTGTATACCTCTCTCCAAAAAGTCTCTACCTCCTTGGGCTTGGGTGGATTTTTTTACAGAAACAGAGAGATAGCTTAAGAGGCGCGCTGGGTCAGCGAGAAACTGTTGATTCTCCCTGATCCATCTCTCCCTTCTCTGTATTCTCCTCCTTGCGTCAGATAACAGCCGTATTTTGTCAACAATATCTGCTTGATTGTCAGCTTTGATATATTTAGTGTGTGATTCAGGATCCTTAGTTCTTGGGCGAACTTTCGAACCCTTTCCGTAAACGGTCTACCAGATGTTATGTAGTCAATCACACATTGAACACGGGACGCATTCTGTCTTGCCCATCTAATTTTCTTGTTTAGTTGATGCAAGCGTCTTTTGGTCTTTTGATCCATCGTCGGTTTGAGCCTTAGATTTGAATCAGCCAAAGTTCTCGCAGCAACATAAACTGAGCAATTGATGGTCCAAAGGTCGGACTCTTGCGAGATATCTCCACGAAGGAAGGCATCCATTTCAGCCAGATCTTGGGGCTTAAGAGGAACTTGGATGTTGATGTTCCTCCTTGTACTGAAATTGCAATCATCTTTCAGAAGGTGCCTACTTTCTGCGATTGGTCTTAATGTCGCTTCACCTTCGGCTGCTGCTTGATCAAGCAGCGGTTGTGGAAGCGCTCCGCGTACATATCCATTTTTCAGGAGGTAGTCGGCTTGATTTCGCAAAGACTGATGCGAAATGTGCTTAAGCTCTGGGTGTTTCTGGCACCACAGAGTGTGCATACGCGTCATAAAGCCTCCGCGAACAGGGATAATGCTGGCATCGTAGCAGTCTAGCACGTCATTCTTAAGTTGATCCGTCCACTCAATGTGGGCGTTTCGCCGGTTCGTTGTCGTGTTTCCATCTAAATTATTTTCAGCACCCCGAACTCTAGGATAATCGGCATTGTTTGCCGACCCATTGCCGGGTGCTCTGCGCGTTCGATCATTTTGAACTGCATCTACAACATTTTGGTGTCTTGGTGGTTTCATTGTTGTTCCCACGAGCAGCTTGGGAAAGGTTTCGGCCAGTCTTGTAGAGCCCCGCGTGCAAGGATAAGGCTGATACTCTGAGAGGTCGCCCGGTATCCCAGGGTCACCGTTAAAGACACCTCACCCAGGTGCCATTCAGCTTTCGGCACGGTTCTTATGCTTTCGCTTAGGGGTTATTCCTTCGGGACCATCCCTGGACAATTTTCGGCGACCGCTTATTAATTATTGTAACCATATTCAGCAGAAACCCTTGGTACAGGGACCCTCTATCCGCGATTAAAAAAAAATTAAAGTACTCTAAATTTTAAAGAGCACCTTGTTCATAGATTTTTGAATTTTTATTTGTTTATTTATTATATGTTTACTCAAAGTATGAGAAAATCGACATTTTTCACATAATTATAACTCTTCAGCAACGGTTTGCATATAATGAAAGTCATATTGAATCAACGCAAGAGTTCTCCCAGATTACAAATAATTTGATTATTGTGTGTTTTAATTATTTTAACTATTTAGAAGCTCCTAATGGGTCCCCTAAGGATTTACATTTTTCTTGTATCTCTTCCCTATTCATTTACATACCTCCCACACACTTACTTGGTGGTGAAGGCGGGCTAACAGTTTAAGGTGGGTTCCGAACCACCAAGAGCAACGGCTTTAAGTACTTAGAGAACCTTTTTCTCTAGAGGTACCAGTCCTAAGACTCTCCGGAGAAAGGGGTAACACCACTCTAGAGGACCAAAAGAAGACTAGCTTTGTGAATTATTTTTGAGAATAATAAAAATGGAATAGGATTTTTTTAGAGGGGTGTTTAAGCATATATTGAAGTTTGAACGTGCGATCATATGTGTAAGGCTCTGTGCGTGCAATTCTGTGTGAATAATCGTAAATTAAAAACAGTAATCATATATAAACTAATTTTTTTCATTTCAAATCGATCGAAATTTTACATAATTTTTGTTGTCGTAACTTTTGATCTAACCTATTTATACATTGTGTATAGAATGCGTGCAGTGTATATATACATATATGCGTTACAATGCGAAACTATAATTCTTGCTCCTAGAAGGAACAAGAATTACTGAGTGATAGTGTAACTCTCACGGAAAAAAGTACGCTGTATGATACACTCGGAAAAGTGATGAATAATTACTCTGTGGCGCAGTAACGGAGCCTTCGTACAACCACAGTGTAATTCTTACACTTTGGGAGAAATTAGTGAACGTCACTGCATCAAAGTGCAAGATTTACTCCGTGAAATTGTAAATCCGTATCCAGATCGAATGAGGATGAGTGACAATTTAGCAATGTCACCCTTATAGAGGGCGCGTGGGGTTTATTGCGGGATTCCATTGTTAAAACTCCGATTGAAGTGAGTGGTATGGCGAGGGTAGGAATAAAGTCTGGCGATGCGTGGTGGAATGATGAAATTGCGGCAGCCCAACAAGAAAAGAAAGAAGCGAACAAAAGAACGTTGAACATGACAGTTCTTAGCGATGCGGAGAGAAATAGACTCAAAAATGATTACAGACACAAAAAGAGGAAAATTAAACGTCTAGTCAAAGAGAGTAAAGAGAAAACCAGAACAGAAGAAGAGAACAAAATAAAAAACTGCTTTGAAGGAATTATGAAACTATTATTTAAAGAGATGAAGGGAAGTAAAAGTACAGAGCTTGTTAGCATGAGAAACAGCAAAGGTGAAATGCTATATGATATAGACGGGATAGTAGACGCTTTAAAAGACTCTTTTAAAGAACTATTAGGAGGTGAAGATATAGGGCAACAAAACAACGACATTGAACATAATGCATTAGAAAACCCTATTGAAAAAGTCAGTATCACTGAGGTCAGAGATATAATTTAGAACTGGAAAAATGGTAAGGCTGCTGGTATAGACAGTATTAGCGCTGAAATGCTTAAATACGGTGGCGAGTACATACCTCACAGGTTGTGCGAATTGATAAATTTATGTTTCGAGACGGGAGAAGTCCCAGACGATTGGAGAAAGGCGATTATTATACCAATATATAAAAAAAGGGAGATGTAAGAAACTGCAGTAATTACAGAGATATCAGCCTACTAAGTACCGTAAGTAAAATATACTCGAAAATACTTAATCGTAGGGTAATGGAAATTACAGAAGAGAAGATATGGGAAGTCTAAAGTGGATTTATGCCAGGAAGATCATGTACAGATCAGATATTTAGCCTACGACAGATCACAGAAAAAAGCTTGAGAGTAGGAAAGAAAGTTTTCTGTGCATTTATTGACCTAGAAAAAGCATTCAACACGGTAAATAGAAGTAAACTTTGGGAAGTCCTTAAAGAGTACGGAGTAAATGGAGGGCTTCTACAAGAAATAAAAACAATATATACAGGTAGTAAACAAGGATGCGTCATATCCTCGCGGCTATTTATCATATTCATGGATAAGTGTCTAAGAACTGCCCTCTTTGACGAAGATGGTGTAGATCTCGAAAAAGTCAAGGTACGTGGGTTAGCTTTCGCAGATGACAAAACTTTTATGGCAGAATCAGTCGTGGACTTGCGAAGAATGTTGAATAAACTTAATACAAGCATGAAGAACATGGGCCTCAAAATTAACGTGAATAAAACGAAAATCATGGTGTTTGAGGGTAAAAGTGAGAAAACAATATGCAACATTGTCCTAAGCGATGAGAGATTAGAACAAGTTGACAAGTACATATATCTAGGTAGTCTATTCACTAAAGACGGAAAAATAGATGTGGAGTTAGATAGGCGCATAAATAAGGGTAAGCAGATTATCGGTAGAGCAGGGTCCATCCTCACAAATAAAAACATATCAAAAAAAAAGCTAAAATGGCCATACATAATTCCATATTCGTACCAACTGTTCTATACGGTAACGAGACATGGACCTGTCAAGAAAAGGACAGGAGAAAAATCAACGCGATCGGCAAGAAACCTCTGCGCATAATATGCGGAAAAACACTGATGGACCGAGTCCGAAACGAGACAATTCGGAAATCTTGAAAGAATGAAAGATGAACGACTGACGAAGCAAGTATATAAAGGTAAAGTAAATGGCAGAATGCCCAGAGGTAGACCGCCGAAAGAATGGTTAGAATCTGTAAATGAGACATTAATCCGAAGAGACATAAGAAGACATAGGAACACAAGAGCTTGCATGAAGAAATGCAGGGACGTGAAGGAAGCTAGAGTAGTATGCCAGGACAGAAAAGTGTGGCGACAAATAGTTTATAAACAGAGTGACAATAGAGTGAATGATGCCTGAAACAAAGACCTTGGATACTAATGGGCCCAAGTGGGGAACCATACATAACAATTTTGTGAGGCTCCTCACTTGGGGTGATCGCTAGAGAGATTGATCAGCAACCTGGGTCGGAGCAGTGTTGCGGAGTGAACGTGTCATTTGAATAAATAACACGAAAACTCCAGATCAATCTAAAAAATCTATACCTAACACCTATATACCTATCTACCTTATACCATATAACGATCTACTTTACACCTACATACCTATCCCACTACTTTCCAACCGAGCAAGTCACGCCTACCCCGGAAGGGAAATGGCTTAATGGTATAATAATAATAATAAGTTTACTTCTACGCACCAACATCTAGCTCGTATATTTACTACTTTCTTAAACGGAGAACAACCCGTCCCGCAGTGGCTAGTGGAAGGACGCACGGTATTGATCCCTAAGGCCGGAGATTTGTCAAGTCCAAAGAACTACAGGCCCATAGCTTGTTTAAACACCAGCTACAAGCTATTCACTGGCATCCTCAAAGAGAGGATATTGTCATCTATCGAGCCGGTATGGAGTGTAATAGACGAATAACGTGGATGCAAGAGGGGGCTGGCAGGTTGCAGGGAGAACCTGTTAATAGACAAGTGTATTACCCGGGATTCGATCAGGTATCGATGCAATCTGTCCATGGCTTGGATTGATTACCGTAAGGCATTCGATAACACGAACCATGAGCTACTTATTAAGCTCCTTGAGTGCATGGAGGTGCATCCAAAAATAGTGAGATGCATAAAAGAGCTTATGCTCATGTGGCGGACAAGATTTGTCATAACATCTGACAAAAGACAAGTGACTACAAGCTTTGTCACATATAAGAGGGGGGTCTTTCAAGGAGACTCTCTAAGTCCGATACTTTTCTGCATCTCCCTCTTGCCGCTATCTATTGTGCTCCGAGGCAAAAGCTCTGGATACCTATGTGGCCCGCCGAGCAGAAGAGAATATAAGGTCAACCACCTTTTATACATGGACGACCTTAAACTCTTTGCTTCCTCAAAAAAGGACCTTAACATCCTTGTAGATGCGGTAAATAGGTATTCTAAAGCGATTGGCATGAGCTTCGGACTGGACAAGTGTGCCTGCGTCCACCTACACCAAGGAAGACTAGAAACTACATCATCCAGTGACGATCAGGATGTTCAACTCATAGGCGGAAATACCATTCAACATCTTGGTATTGGAGAAACATATACATATCTTGGAATACCGCAAGCGGAAACCCAAAATGTGCATAACTTGAAAACGGCCCTTGGAAAAAGGTATCGCCAAATTCTCAGAAAAATTTGGGCTTCCGAATTATCTGGAAAGAATAAGATCCAGGCGACCAATATGCTGGCCGTTCCTATACTGCTCTACACGTTTGGTGCAGTAAAATGGAAAGTCGATGAGTTAAAACAACTTGATCGAAGCACACGCAAGATGATGACGATACAACGAAGTCTTCATCCTAGATCTTCCGTACCTCGAATATATCTCCCTCGTGATAAAGGGGGTAGAGGATTGCTAAGCTTAGAGTGTCTTCATCGAAGAACGGTTCTGGCTACAGCCTGCTCAGTTCTAAAAAGCACGGATCCCCTTATGCGACTCGTACATCAACATGAAGTCGCCAATGCTGCGGTGTTTCTATACCATGCAGCAGATAGGGCTGCAGAGGAGCTTGACCTCCCATTTAATTCCAGCGACATTACACATGGCCTAGCATCACTAACACCTCTGGTGCTCAGAAGTCGTATACAGGAAGCAGAACATACGCTCCTACTAAGAGAACATGCTGAGAAACCCCTCCATGGTAAATTCCACGGCATCATACGTAGAGAAGAGCTCTCGATAGGCCTGTCCAACATGTTTCTCAAGTCTACTGGATTGAGATCGGAGACCGAGGGATTTCTTTTTGCCTGTCAAGACGGCGTCATAGACACCTTAGTTTACCGGGAGCCAGAAACATTTGGACATGGTCTCAGTGGATGCTCTAAACATGCTCGCTACGCGTACATAGAGAGACACAATGCAGCTCTAAAAGTGTTATATTACCATCTTAGGCATTTCTATGGTATTCATCTATTGCCCGTCTTGCCATACGCCCAGGGGGAGCTTGAGTCAGTTGTGGAGAATGATCAGTGTAAGATCTACTGGAATTTCTCATTCTCCACCACTCCACGTATCAGTGCTACGAAGCCTGACATTGTCCTCCAAGATCTGAAGAACAAGATCATTTACGTGATTGAATTCTCGGCACCAGCCGATGGTAATATCACGGCAAAGGAGGCAGAAAAACGGGCGAAATACCAACCACTTCTTTTCGAGCTGAGTAGGCTGTACCAAGGCTACAAAGTCCATCTTATAATTCTCATAATCGGCTGTCTTGGAGGTATGAAAGCTTCATTTATCAGCCAACTGAACAAGATTCCGGCTTGCCAGCGTCAGGCTCATTTCATCGCGAACCGGATGCAAAAGGCTGTTCTCCTGGGATCACTCCATCTGGTCCATCAACACTGTTCCTCTTAAATTCTACAAAGATTGGTAGCTCTAAAAAAGTATCCAGAGGTGAAACCTTCATCTCCAACTTTCTTGTCTGCCGCGTAAGGTCATCCGCGGCTAGAGACCTCACTCCAAGGAACAGTGTTGCCCGATGTTCTCACGCGTAAATTTCCCGCTCTTGCTTACCTTCTAGGACAGAAGGAGCAGGAGCGGATGACGTACATGTTCCAGTAGCTTGGGGATTGGTTTCTTTAAGGAATCATGATCGAAGCTTCCGGAGCCTACAACTTCTCAAATTAAAATAATAACCCTGTAATTCCTACTTTGTAGCGAGCGCCAGATACAGCTCGCATTGTACACTGCGTGTCTCGCGAGAATAGAGGTTTCACTATCGCTCAGTAATCCTTGTTCCCTCTAGGAACAAAAATTATAGTTTCGCATTGCAACGCATATATGTATATATTCACTGCACGCATTCTATACACAATGTATAAATAGGTTAGATCAAAACTTTCGACAACAAAAATTATGTAAAATGTCGATCGATTTCAAATGAAAAAAATTATTTTATATATGATTATAGTTTTTAATTTACGATTACTCTTACGCAATCGCACGCACAGAGGCTTACGCATATGATCGCACGCTCAAACGCTTTGAAAAATCACCCCTGCTGGGGAATTGAACCCTACCTAACTACCTGAAACCTGTCCTAAACACTAAATCTAGCGCACGCGTTAGTCAAGTGAGCTACGGAACCGCTTAAATTTTTCTGACAAACTCTCGGCCAAGCGGTTTCTCTGAGAAAAACATGGCCAGCTAAGAAATAATAATAAATGTTCACTCAACATTTTTTAAATTAATCTCTTACTGATGATATCTAATATTTAGTAACGAGCTTGGGAAAAATATTTCGCTTAGAAGTATTAACTCACACAGTAAATATATTATTAGTAATTGATTTGTATTATTATCAAATGATTTAAATTACAATTTTTAAAAAGTATATATTTTGTATTATTGAAGATTAGGACTTGAGAAAATATTTTCGAATGAAATTTTCGGGATTTTTAATTTGACTTTATTGTCATCTCACTTTATTTAAAACGCAACATTCATTTACGCAACTGCTATATAAACAAAAAATAGTTTACACATCGTAATAATATATAAAATTCAAAATCGAAATCACTGTTTTAAGATGAGACAAACGTTGAATAGTGATTCAAATTTAAATTTGTTGCAAAAATAAAATTTTTCTCATGAGATATGGGGATGCTGAATTTGAATAAAAGCTGCTTCAAACAGAAAAAATATATTCGGTTCCGAGAAATTAATGTTAAAGACTGCGATATTACATTAATACGGTAGAAAAAATTACTAAAAATACTAAATACTAAATGAAAATACTAAAATTTTATTACAAATTATTTTTAAATTATTGTTTCAAAAAATTAGATGTCGAAAACAATGCATTATTCTACTAAAAAAAATTGTTCCAAATATGATACTTACGTAAGCTTTTTCTCAGTCACGGAGATATGGAGTTTAATATAATCTTAATACACCATTTAGTTTTTAATTAGAAAATAATTATTAATTAATAATTTATTATAAAAACAAACTCAATATTGTGAGAAATAAAACAAACCTCGCTCAGCGAATAACACTATTTGAAAGTGTAGATATTACAATCTCGCCCAGTAAGATTTTTCTCCTCAGTGCACACTGTACCTCTAACACTCTCAGTTAGCACTTGACGCAGTACGCAAAAGGAAATGGTACAATTTCACACTGCGAAATTGGTGCGGGGTAAGACACTATATTGGTATACCGGATTACTATTTCAAACTGCACTATCTACTTTGTAGTCCACTACTCATCGCAGTATGAAAGAGGATATCTTACAAGTTGTAAACTGTATAATTCACTATTTTGAATTCACAATGGGAAAACGTAACGTCTGCCAGCTTATAAGTGAAACCTTACAATGTGGAGCAGTAATTTAAACAGCGCCTACCAGTGCTATTCGACTCTACAATGCCAAACTGTGATAGCTGCTTTACGTATTGCTACAAATGGTATTTCGACCAATATACTCTTAGATTACTGGTTCACACTGCATTCAATACTGCCGTAGAAACTAAAAAGATACATAAGTCCAATCTCTCTCGAACTCAGAAAATCGAGAAAAACTGTTTGCCCAAAGAACTCTAATATCGAATAATATTTTGAATAATCTATATACACTATTAGGGTAAAAATACTGTGCTATTTCATATTTTGCAATAAACAATTGATTTTTTAAACAATTTCTATTAGAAAGTGGACTTGCGTATTTTTAGTAGTCGCGAAAAGTCGAAAATACAAGGCAAAAAGAACACAAAGTCACTTTCGGACAGTGCCTTTATCGCATAGATCGAGCGCGGCCTCGAAATCCAGCAGAAAAACATACGTAAGGGACACTATGTAGGGTGGTGGGGGCTGGTCTTAGTGTCATATAATATCGATCAGCTTATTCCAAATATCCTGATCTTCGCATGAAATAGTATTTGCACTGTTTTATTGTTATTAATATAGTGCCAAAAAAATTAATTTTTAGTAATGAAATAATTTTTTTAATGAAAATAAACTTGCTTTAATAAAATACAATAACAAATTAAGTAGAAAAACATATTATCCAATAGGAGCTTGTACAAATAGGAGTTGTACAAATTTGATAGTTGAATTCTTGTTTTATTTTCAGGATTTCTATACATTGCATTGACTTGATTATTGGACGTTAAATGGGATTATGAATTTGATTTTAGTCTGATTTAAAATTCTTGAATTTCAACATATTATCCATCAAACGAATTCTAATTATTTTAATGAAGTCGAATGGCGTAATGAATTTTGTCGAATCTGATGAATTAACTTATTTGTTATGTCTACTTATGTCTACTGAATTGTCCATGGGAAAATTACAGTTTTTCTGATGTTTTACAAAAAAGTTTCTTACATTGTTATATCTTATTTGTGAGAAACAATCTGAGCAAAAAAAATACAGGATATATATTATGGTGTTCGAACAAATGGCTATTTTGTCTAGTTTGACTGGATTACTAGATGAAATGATAATACCTAAATTATTATAAGGAATTAATTTTGCTTTAAGGCATCTGCATTTTTGTAGAAAAAATGTAATTATTGTACCAAAATAAATATTTAAAAGTCATCCGTTTTACGTAACTTCAGTTTTGCAGAAGGGGACGGAAACGGGTATAAATTATTGCAGTAAACCATTTATTTAAGTTTTTGGTCATTCAAAATCAGATTGTTGATTATTGTATCAGAAAGTATGAATAACGAAGTATATTATTAAATATTTTTCGTACAAGTATGTACGTTTTAATTATCGACGCATGTCAGATTTAAATTATTTTTTAATAGTAAATAATGGCATAAGGATTAGTCGCATTAATTCTCTTACAAATCTCGCTTACTGTTAATGTGAACATTATGCGTTTGCGGCTACTTCACATTTAGAAAACGTAGTAATTTAAAACTTATACATATCTTGAGATATTTTATTATATAAGAAATTTATTAAAATTAATTAAAAATGTATTATAACTTGAAATATTTTGAGAGAGAGTCTGAGACGTATGCATTTCGAAACTAATCGAAATTGTACAATAGGGTGGTCCAAAAATGCATTGCAAATTTTTTTTTCACCCTAGAGGGCAAGTAATAAATTTTGGTAAAATTTTCATGTTATTGTTTATACAATTAATTATTGTTTTTTTCTTCAAATTTCCTTCAAATTTCCTTCAAATTTATATTATTTTTTTAAAGTTACTAAAAAAACTGCTTAAGCCAATCAAGATCGTTTAAACAAATAGAAATTTATCAAACATTGAAAGATATGTATCAAAATTATATAATTATTCAACAAAAAGTAGCATAGGATACCAATTTGAGAAAAAACTGGACATCTTTGGGTCAATATTTAGAAATGTTGAGAATAAACAATGAGTTATTGTTTAAATAATTACATAATGTTTTTTAAAAAAATCACTACTCCAAATAATGACAAACCATTACATTTCAATCAGAAAATACGATTATTTTTTACATTTTTTGGGAACGAATAATTGTTTTAAATAAGTTACATTTGTCTCAGCCATTAAAAATTGTTTAAAAACTCATGGGAAATATCCCTGAAAAGTTTGGCAAGTTTCGATCAAACCCTGAAGTATGAGTTCAATTTTTCTAAAATCCAAAATCTCCCCATGTTAATTCAATGGGATTTTGAAGTGCCCGGTGGCACGTGTTAATATTCGAATTTCGAAAAAAAAAATTAGGGATTTTTTTTCTCCGGAAATGGAAACTATTTTGGGGGGGGGGGGGCGTACTTGCCCTGTAGCTCGAAAAGCCTTTTTTGGACCACCCTATTGTATAAACATAAAATTGAACCTATATTTATTTCAAATACATATATTTTTACCGTAGAAGAAAGATAAATTTCACGCGAACAATGTATACATTCAATCTATATGGTATAATATATTATATATTATATTATCACGCGCTCTTGTTGGCTGCCGCTCGTCCCGCAACTGCGAAGTCGGAACATTTCCGAAAAGTACCGAAAATAGCCGGGACTTATTTCTCTTGGATTTCGGATCAGTGCTCGAGCTATTTTACAAAGCAAAAACATACGCAAGGGCGAGTGATTCTTTTCGTTTGTAAATACGCTCCACACTCGGTCACTTTTACAAGGCAAAAAAGACACAAAGCACTTTAGGTTCTTTTTCATTTGTATGATGATGACGTATTAGATGCCGTGTACAAATTTTGGGACACGCAAAGTGCTTTGTGTATTTTTCAACTTTTTCGACTTTCCTCAGTTTTAAACAATCGTTTTTTGCAATAAATATTAATAATTAATCACTTGTATTACGCTAGTTAGATGCAGCTTTCTCTTACGAATCCAGTGATATCAAAAACTCATTTTTCATAACAAAGTCACTTATGTATCTTTTTAGTTTGCACGGCAGAATAGGGATGGGGTCATCTTTGCATGTAGCAAGTTTGCACGTGCCCAACTTAAATTATCTTGCTGCATCTGGCACGATTGTCTTGAAAATTTCCTGCTCACAATAAATACTTCTTAAATTCAACACCTATAAACCATTTTTATAAGGTCTCGAAAAAAACTCCATAAGTGGAAAAATGAAGTATTATGTCCCGCAAGAAAAAAAGTTCCCTTGCTCAAGCATGGGTCAAAAATAGTGCAAAAATGTTTGAAGTTCGACGGATTCCAGAGTTTAACTTGCATAAAAGCAAATATAAAACCTTACTAATTCTCTCTATTTATCATATCTCATAAATTGGACTAGTTTTAAGTGCTAAATGTTGTGCTAAATGTGCTAAATGTTAAATGATAAACTTTCTAAGACTATAGCCAGAAAGTTTTTAATTCTAAAGAACGAATGGGAGAAAGAATTTGGACATGCGCAAAAGTTTGAAAATCCCGCGAGCCTCACTTTCGATGAATTCATAGAATTCAAGGAATTCATAGATTTCCGTGAATTTGTAGTGAATTCGCTGAATTCGTTAAAATCGTTGAATTCTCTGAATTCCCTGAATGCCTTGCTTGCTCTAAATCCCTTGAATTCTCTGATTTCCTTGAATTCTTCAAATTCTAGGGAATCTCTGAATTCCTTCAACTCTCTGAATCACTCTAATTCTCCGAATTCCTTGACTTTTCTGAATTCCTGGAATTCTGGGAATTCCTTGAATTCTTCGAATTCCTTAAATTCTTCGAATTCCTTGAATTCTCCGAATCCTTTGAATTCTCTGAATTCAACAAATTCTCTGAATTCCTTGAACTCTCTGAATTACTCGAATTTTCTGAATTCTGTGGATTCCCTCGATTCGTTGAATTCTCTTAATTCCATGAGTTCTTTCAATTCCTCGAATTTGCTGAATGCGTTCAATTTTCTGAATGCCTTGCGTTCTCTGAATCCCTTGAATTCTCTGAATGTTCTAAATCCTCTCAATTCCCTTAATTCGTTGAATTCTCCGAATCCTTCGAATTATCGTGAATTCTTCGAATTCTCGTAAATTCTTCGAATTCTCTTAATTCTTCGAATTCTCTGAATTCCTTGAATTCTCTGACTTCCCAGAATTCTCTGAATTCCTCGAATTTTCTAAATTCCCTGAGTTCCTTGAATTCGTTAAATTTTTTTAATTCGTTCAATTTTTTTAATTCTCTGAACTCCTTGAATTTGTTGAATTCGTTCAATCCCTTGAATTCGCTGAATGCCTTCAATTTGATGAATGTCTAGAATTCTCTGAATTCTCGGAATTACCTGAATTATTTCTCAGCATAAATCACCCACCTATTGAGACTCTCGGCTTCCTTTCTCATGTCCTTATCCCCCGCCCCCCAGTAACAGAAGTTTTGGTGGGACTGACGTTACAGCTTGACTCCACCATAAGACAAATCACTGCTTAATTCGGACATGATTTCGACTCGCGAAACAAATCTCGCGCATACAGGTGATAGTTGGGAGTACAATCTAAACATGAATAATACAAACAATAAAGTAGCCTCGGAATGGACTGAAACTCGGATTGACCAAAGGCATGCACACGGTAAACGTAAAGGTCTTGTTTCGGGCGATGAATGGAGACTGGGTGTTTCAAATGCTAGAGGAGTGAATGATCTTAAGATAAGAGAACTACGAGAAACTATGCACGTAAGGAAACTAGATATTCTTTGTGTACCTGAGACAAAGAAAAAGGGTTGCGAATTTAGAAACATAGGAAATGGGGTGTTGAAAGGCAGTTGTGAAATATGGTCAGGAGTAGATAGCGAATCGCATCGTAGTCAAGGGGTCGGTTTAATTATGAATGAAAAAGCAAGTCATCATCTAATAGAGCATAATTTTGTATCACCCAGATTGCTGTGGGCTAGAATGAAGGTAGGAATCAGAAGATTATTTATCATAGCGTGCTACGCACCAGTTGATAGCGATTCGAGGGAAGTTAAGGACGCCTTCTGGGACACTCTAAATGATACAATAAGTATTTGCGATCAAGGTGAAAGAATAATTCTGCTAGGAGATATGAACGGATGGGTCGGTGTCCAACGTCAGGATACAGATACAGAAAGGGTGCTAGGTAATTTTGGAGATCCAACAAGAAAAAATTATAACGGGGAAAAGCTAGTTAGCTTATGCTTAGAAAAGGGCCTATTTATTACAAATACTTGGTTTAGACATAAAATGATCCACATGTACACCTGGCGTGAAGGAAATAGCCACAGCATAATTGACTTTGTTATTGCGGATGAAAGATTAAGAGAACTAGTTAAAGATACAAGAGTCATGAGGAGTTCCGAATGCAATTCTGATCATTACCTTTTAGTCTGCAAAATAAACTTAGGGCGGGGATGGAGAACAAAGAAAACAAAGAAAACGAAACAAACACGAATAAAAATTGAAAATTTACAGAGACAAGAAGCGCAAACAGAGTTTCAAAAGAGGTTAACTGAACGCATAGATAGGGCAACGTGGGAAGCGCTTATAAGCAATAAAGATATAGAGGGCGCGTGGACTTTATTACGGGATGTCATTGTCAAAACTGCGACCGAAGTATGTGGTACGGCGGTTGTAGGAAGAAAGTCTGGCGATGCGTGGTGGAACGATGAAATTGCGGCAGCCCAAAAAGAAAAGAAAGAAGCGCACAATAAAATGCTGAACATGACAGGTCTTAGCGATGAGGAGAGAACTAGACTTAAGAATAATTACAGACACAAAAATAGGAAAGTTAAACGACTAGTCAAAGAGAGTAAAGAGAAAATCAGAACAGAAGATGAGAATAAAATAAAAAACTGCTTTGAAGGAATTATGAAACTATTATATAAACAGTTGAAGGAAAATAAAAGTACAGAGTTTGCTAGCATGAGAAACAGCAAAGGCGAAATGCTATATGATATAGACGGAATAGTAGACGCTTTGAAAGAGTCTTTCAAAGAACTATTGGGAGGTGAAGATATCGGACAACAAATCTGCGACATAGAAGATAATGCATTAGAAAACCCAATTGAAAAAGTCTATGTCACTGAGGTCAGAGATATAATTAAGAACTTGAAAAACGGTAAGGCTGCGGGTATAGACAATATTAACGCTGAAATGCTTAAATACGGTGGCGAGTACATACCTCACAGGTTTTGCGAATTAATAAATTTATGTATCGAAACGGGAGAAGTCCCAGACGATTGGAGAAAAGCGATTATCGTACCAATATACAAAAGAAAAGGAGATAAAAGCAACTGCAGTAATTACAGAGGTATCAGCCTACTAAGTAACGTAAGTAAAATATACTCAGAAATACTTATCCGTAGGGTAATGGAAATTATAGAAGAGAAAATATGGAAACTTTAAAGTGGATTTATGTCACGAAGATCATGTACAGATCAGATATTTAGCCTAAGACAGGTCGCACAAAAAAAGTTTGAGAGTAGGAAAAAAAGTCTTCTGTGCATTTATCGATCTAGAAAAAGCATTCGACACGGTAAATAGAAGTAAACTTTGGGAAGTCCTATAAGAGTATGGAGTGAATGGAGGGCTCCTACAAGCAATAAAAACAATATATACAGGTAGTAAGGCGAGTGTAAGGGTAAATGGGAAAAAGAGTGAATGGTTCGATATTATGCAAGGCGTGAAACAAGGATGCGTTATGTCCTCGTGGCTATTTATCATATTTATGGATAAGTGTCTTAGAATTGCCCTCTTCGACGAAAAAGGTGTAGATCTCGAAACCGTCAAGGTACGTTGGTTGGCTTTCGCAGATGACAAGATTGTTATGGCAGAATCAGTCGAAGACTTGCAAAGAATGTTGAATGAACTTAATACGAGCATGAAGAACATGGACCTCAAAATTAACGTGAATAAAACGAAAGTCATGGTGTTTGAGGGAAAAAGTGAGAAAACAATATGCAACATAGTCCTAAATGATGAGAAATTAGAACAAGTTGACAAGTACGTATATCTAGGTAGTCTATTCACTAAAGACGGAAAAATAGATGGGGAATTAGATAGGCGCATAAATAAGGATAAGCAGGTTATCGATAGAGCAGGGTACATCCTCACAAATAAAAAAATATCAAAAAAAAAAACAATAAAAAAAAAAGGACAGAAGTAAAATCAACGCGATCGGCATGAAACCTCTGCGATAAATTTTTTTATCAGCGTTATACAAAGGAATTCCAGTTTCCGGCCGCACGGTTGAATATTTTGGTCTGATTTTTCGCATATCTCATCTAAATGCTTTTCTCTTTTGTGGTTAAGTCTCGGTTTTTTGAATTTTTGTTTAGATTTAAAGTTATTAACAAATAGAAAAGAAGAATAGAAAAAAAATGCAGTGATGCTTAGTACTAGCTGAGTTTGTATCTTCGATGCCTGGGATTCAACCCTCGTCAAACCCGCGAGCTCGGCTTCGAGCAGACACCCCGTCGCGCGAGTGGAGACACTCGAGCGCGTCGAATTATCCGGAACGAATCATCCTCCTCATTGTTATGAGATGCAGGCCGGTTGAAAAAACTGAAATTACGAAAGCGTCGCGTGATTGAATTTTAATTAGGATACATAGTTTATTTAAATA
>CAKNXH010064231.1:186236-205945 GCA_932178445.1 Andricus quercusramuli | reverse complement strand
AATCGTTTTTGTGCATTTGACCTTGTTTTTTGACCTCTTCAAAGTCATAGAAAGAAAATTTCTATAGTACATTTTTGTACGTAAAATTTTCCACTCTATTCAAATCTGCAGTCAAAAATAGGGGTATTCATTTTAAAAAATCATCTTGACCTTGAAATGACCTTGAAAATTGATCTCAAGGTCAAAATAAATGGTACAGTTAAATGGCCCCCTATGTCTACATACTTA
This sequence comes from Andricus quercusramuli, assembly GCA_932178445.1. Classification (NCBI taxonomy): domain Eukaryota; kingdom Metazoa; phylum Arthropoda; class Insecta; order Hymenoptera; family Cynipidae; genus Andricus; species Andricus quercusramuli. Next base: position 205,717 of record CAKNXH010064231.1, on the reverse strand, counting down.
CAGACAGACAAATTCGTGAAAACCTGTTTTTTGGGTTCAGGGGGTCTCGAAACGTGCCCACCTGATGAAAACCGAGGGGGCGCCCCCCCCCGGCGGCTAAATTTTACACAATTTTAATACTTTCTGTGGATGAGAATGTAAAAATATGTTTTAAGACTAAAACATCCAATATTCATTGCTCAAAGCTCTGTCTGATTTGAGGTATCTCGTCGTGACACTCGCGCTGCGCGCTCGATTTTCGACAGATGTTTTTATATCTATATATTTGTTTTCTGAACTACCTTACAATAGCTACCTTTATACAGACTAGCTTCCCTATCCCGCTTTGTTATGCTAAAAATAGGAATTTTCCATAGTAGTTTTGATGGATAAAACAAAAACTATTACAAGTCTTCTTTTAGCCTTTTTACGTATCTCGCGTATTTTAGTGTAATATAGTAATTTTAGATTCTTGCTTATCAATTTCTAAAAATAAATTAATAACGACAAGTTCTGTCGAAAAATGGTTTGAAGAAATTTTTAAAGAATTTTTAAAAGCTGAAATTCCTACAAAAACTTTACCCATATTTCGGGTCGTTTGACTTAAAATTTGATTAGCGTCATCTACAAAAATTTTGTTTGCCTTATAGTTAGGCTTTTTATAAACTTTGACTCCCAAAGAATTGGAATATGAAATTAAAACTCAATTTTGTTTATTTAATAATTTATAATAATTTATTTAAAAAGTGACAAAATATCATTCAGAAATCAACGTTTTTTGGCTAAAAGGGTTTATTTTCATGGAGTATCAGGGATAATTTCCCGAAAGTGATTACTCTTAAGATAATAAGTACCTTTTTTCGAAGTAGCATTCTTATGTTATAAAAATATATATATTTTTTATTTTTCTATTAAAAAATAAAAAAATTTACTCATCGTTGAAATGATCTTCGCAACAATTAACTGTTGACATTCTAAAGATATAGGGCACATTTCACGCCGAACCATTTCGTACCACTTTTTTCGTTCCTCACCGTTAGGTATAGATATAATTTTCCTGGATTTTTGACAGAGGTCTTCTCACATTCAGACACAAAATATTAATGGTAGCGCAGTTTTTTTTCCATTTTTATGAAAAAACGTGAATCACCTGGCTTATTTACAATTGTAAATAAATTTAAAAGCGCGACAAAAATATGAATTTGAAATGTGTACACACTTTTCTTTTCCAAATATAAGTTCGAAAATAGTTTTTTCACAGTATACTGGTATTATTAGTTGTTCAGAGCATACACTTTAACATAAAAAAATTTAAAAAAATTAGTGGATGACCCTATTATGGATTTTTCACAGTATTTTTGATAAATGAAACCAAAATGACTAACTCAAATGAAAATATTAATGAATAATTGACCCTCAAGACTTTTTCCCGTATTTTGCTTCGTCTTGTTCAAAATATGTATTTTGGATTTTTTAACACTATTGTTGATAAATAAACCAAAATGATAAGTCCTATAAAAAATGGTTAATAGAAATGTGTTAGCACTTTTTAAAGCTATTCGCTTTTTAAGGCTTTTTCCCGTATTTTGCGTCGCTTGGTTCAAAATTGGAATTTTCTATTTTTTCGTAGTATTTTGGATAAATGAAACCGAACTGACAAGTCCTATCAAAAAACAGTTTTTGAGAATTTTTTAGAACATTTAAAAATATGCAGAACAGATCACCAAAACTTGATTTTCGGCTTCATTCAGGAGGCCTCAAAACGTGGAGATCCGTTGAAAAACTGACGTGTGAAATTTCAGACGATTCTAATATTTTTTTAATCATTAATGATAAGAATGTAAAAAAAATGTATTCTTCGTTTGAGATATTGTTTATCAATTGCCCCAATCCGAAAATCGAAATTACTGAAAATTGGGCAACGTGTAATGTAGTCCAGAGAGGATGGTATTTTATCGAAAAATATTTTGAAATATTTTGAAGTTTTAGAATATCGTGCCTAATGACGATATATTTAATTTCTTGGGGGTTCTTTTTTTATTATTATTTTTTTGTCTAAAAAGGAAGCTTAGGTTTTTAAGGTTGTTCTTGTGACAAAAACCGGGTCTCTTGTAAAAAAAGTTTTCTATGTGTTTTCTATTGTGTTTTACGAAAAAAGTTTAATACTTACGAAAAATAGCTATTTTAACAATAGCTTTTATAATTAATTTTTTTGTAACGCACGCACGAAATGTTCGCTTTTCGAGGCATGTATTGCGTGCGGGAAGTAAAAAGCAGTTATAAAGACTTTTTCTAGCTGCTGCGCTTGCGCTCTTTGAGCAAGATTATTTTTTCTAGCTGCTGCGCTTGCGCACCTCCAGCCAGGTTACTTTTTCTTGCTGTTGCGCTTGCGCATTTCAATTCAGATTTACTTTCTAGAACTGCTTGAATAATAACCTCACTTCATCATGATTTTACGCTTGAGAGACTGATTGTGAGTAGTGAATACATAGTGATTGGACAAACTCAAAGTGATAAGTTACCATAAATGACTGATAAATTACCATCAATTACCGATAAATTACGGGAAATTTCAGAAATTTTGTCTACCTGAAATTTCCGGTAATTTAGCAATTTTCCATAAATTACCGGAGATTTAGCAATTTTCCATAAATTTCTGTACATTTTTAGAATCTGTCCAAAAAGCTTTGGAGACCGGAAATTTCCAACAATTTAGCAACTTTTCATAAATTTACGGAAATTTAGCATTTTCCGGAAATTTTTGAAATTTTCGGATTTTTTTCAAAAAGCTTTGTGTACCTTGAATTTCGGGAAATTTTCGGTCATATAAATATTCACCAGAAATTTCCGGTAATTTTTGGTAATTTTACCATATTTTTCCAAAAATTATCATAAATGTCCAAAAAAATTATTCTTATTGTTTCTCAAATCGAAAATCTCCTGCATTTGTTACAAAAAATATCGTGTGCAACAGGTGCTGAAAGTAGACAGTTGCAAATCTTGTGAAGTTTACAGTACTTGCCATCGGCTCGTACAGCAACTTCACACTCGTCTGGAACTGCCTACTTTCCGCACTTGTAGCACAATATACTATTTCACTTTCACTTATTATACCAAATTATAAAAAATGGTTGAATCTTAATAAATAATGGCTTATTTTTTGAAGGAAAACACTCCCTAAAGTCTACTATTTTCCATATTGAAAAAAGTAAATAACCTGCAAATATAATTATTTGTTTGAAAAATGTTTTATTTGAAAAAAATTATTTGGATGATTTTAGTCATAGAAAAATTTGCCTTGAAAATTGGAAACAGTAGAATTACAGAGAATTTTTTCCTCGATAAAATAAGTCATAACTTACAAAAACATTGTGTGTTTAAAATTTTGTGAGTCGAAAACCATGTTTTCACTTTTACTTTTCGCCGTTTTTTAGGGTTACGCAGCCCCCGGACAGAACCCTTTATATCTTCGGTCGGGTGTCTGTCCGTGGTACTTTTGTCCAAGGAGAGGAAGTAAGGGGAGGGAAAGTAGGGGAAGTGAGAGGAAATGAGGGGAAATGAAGAAGGGAAATTAGGGCAAGTAATAGGAAATCAGGAGAGAGGGAGGGGGAAATAAGGAATGTGAAGTAGGGGAAACTATGGAAAATTGAGGTAGGGGTTGTAGGGGAAATTATGGGAAAGAGGGTAGGTGAAGTACGGGAAAGTTGAAGAAATGATTGGAAATGAGGATGTGTAGGGGAGGGGAAATTGCGGCTGGGGAAGGGAAGTAGGGGAAGGGGAGTGCTAGACGGATAATGAAGGAGTGGGGGAGTAATGAGTTGTTTAAGCGATGAGGGAAGCAAAGGGTGAAGTGAAGGGATGGATAGTATGGGAGATTTGTGTCGAACAGTACATTTTACGCTAATGTTCTCTTGAGGAATGTTTGAAATTCACTATCTAAACAAAAATTTATTTACATATATATGGTTATAACAAGGAAAAGAATATATTATAATGATTCAAATATTCTTTCTGTATTTTCGTGAATAACAATAATGGAACAGATTTATTTATCGAATCTAACATATTTCTTTTGCCGAAAATAATTCTTGTCCAACATTTTTTTCCTATTTCGAAAGCCCCTCATTAGTGGGCTCCTTTTGATATCTTACTATGCATGCATTCCTTATATGCGTTAGCTAAATCACACTCATCCGCAATACCAGCGCCTGAAATATCAAATTTAAATTATAATCCACAAATTTTCGAAACACAATAAAAAATTAAAACCGTAGGGATTCTTTTATCAAAATATCTTCTTCATGTGAAAAGTTTCTGGGTATTAACTTTTTCAATGTAATAATATGGACATTTATTTTAAGGGCTTCGCTTACCTTTGTCCACACACTCTTGTTCGGCTTTTTCAATTTGGGCAGCTTTATCTGCGAATTGGGGTGGCCTATTTTCCCTCATTTTATCCAGATTGATTTTATTGCCTGATTCCAACTGCAACAAAATATTTTTCAGATTCATATTAATACAATCCTAATAATTAAATTGTTGAAAGGGTTATTATAATTTGATGCTACTTACCTCACCTCTCTTCTTCATAACACATGCGCTAAGGCACTTGAATTCAGGCTTACCTTTATTGGCCTCATGCCCCCCTTTCAATAGGTCTGTGATGAACAATTACATCATGGAAAAAAATATTATATACTATTATTAATGAACCTAATAAAAATTTGAATGTTTGAATTTTGCAAACCCTACCTCATACATTCCTTCCTTTTTGGAAAAAAATACTGCCATTCTTATTTTATCTTTACAAAATTCTTAAGATTTTTTTTCTAAACACAAATTTGAGGCTCAAAAATTTTTTTCTTTTAGAAAGTGTTTGTTATTCATTAGGGAGTAAGACCTGAATTTTATGAGATAAAAAAAATTTTGAATATATTATGGGGCTTAGAATACGAAAACTTTTGGTATTTCTCTACAATGCATAGTCTGATGTAACTCCTAAGCATTTTTTTCTTGAAATAATATGTAGAGGATTTCTTCTACAATGTGAAGGAAATATACCCCATAATGAATGAATTAAAGAAATTCGTTTGTTAATTTTTAATCATTTAAAATGTATTCTCAGCTATAATTTACCTGAAAGGGATGTAAGCTGATTACTTAATGTCAAATTTGGTGCTATTCTGAAAATAAGGTTGACTTAGTTCATCGCTATCCAATTTTTTAGCTTTCTCGCATTAATTATTTTAATCCTATCAAGTCTTTGATTCAACAATTCAAAATTTGATGAAGTCGGCGAGCAAAACTTATAAAAACGCAGAATTGCAAAAAAAGTGAAAAAATTACTATAATGTGCATCAATAATGAGACTAATGTTTTTCTGAATTGAAAACAGTTCGATGAAATTTATAAGAATACCACGTGAATTCAGGATGAATCCATAATAATTCAGAGTTAATTCAAAACAATTCAAATAAATTGGAAAAAATTAAGAAAATGTCATTTATTTTAGTAAAGTGGGAGGGAATTTTAATGAATTTAAAGGAATTCAGGAGGCTTGGAACAAAATTTAAGTGATTTGAAAACAATGAAAAAATATATTAACAAAATTCATTAGATTCACTATGTTTGGAGTGAATTTGGAAAAATGTAAGGGATTTCAAAAGAATTTGATAGAATTCCTCAGAATCAATGTCAATTTAAAGGAATCCAAGATAAAATTGTGAAAATTTAAGATGAATCAAAAATAATTCAAGTGAGTGCAACAACATTTTCAAAGTAAAAAAATTCCATTGAATTAAGATAAGTGGCAGCGAATATAAATCTGATCAAATTCATAAGAATTCAAAGAGAGCCTAAAAGTCTTCAGCGTGTATTAAATAATTAAGAATGAAAAAATATTCATTGAATTCAGGGGATTTCAAAGAAATTCCAACCAATTTAGCGTAAATTGAAAAAACATCAAAGGAATTCAATAGAATTCATAGACCACTAAAGCGATATTTTTATTTGAAAATGTGACTACAGTGACTTTATCTTAAAAAGTAACTAAAAAGTGATTAGAAAAAAAAGTGACTTAAGGTTATTCAAGATATACCCGATATAAATATTTTTAATTTGCTCATTGTGAACAATATTTTATTTATTTTCACACTCTAATCCTGATATTTTCCAAAAAATTTGTTTTGTTTCATTCCTTAATAAATAACAAATACTTTTGAGCATTTTTTCAATCAAAGAAAATGTATGCACTCAGAAAATGATTTGGTTGAATCAACGAAATTTTTTACAGTTCATCCATAGAATATGGTGATTTTATGGACACCAAAATATTGGGTTGATCCAACTATATTTTTTGGTTGTTCTAACAAAATTTCTATGATTCACTTTATTTTAATTTATTTAATTTTTATGTGACCAAATTTCCATGTATTTATATCATTTGCAAAATTCAAATTTTTATTGGTTACCTGAACTATTATCTATGATGTATTAAAATATTTAAAAAAATCAAAATATAAATTATTTTTATATTTTTAATACAAGAATGACACTCCAAATCCGAAGGTGTGAAATTTTGATCCAAAAGTAGATCAAAATAGTTGCAAAATTTGAACAAATTGACATCTATGTAGGAAGGTGCAAGTAAAATTCTAATTTTTAATGTAGTACATGTGATTGATGGGAAAAAGCAAAATTAACATTGTAAAATTGGCATTATTGAGAATATATTCACCTTCCTCTATTCCTGCTTCTTTGCCACATTCAAAAAACTCTGGAGGAGGTTTGTGACATTCACTGCCAGTCTACGTGAAAAAAAATTTGTACTGGTTAATTATACTCAAAGTAATAAACGCAAAGTAGTACAATGAAATACATCAATACGTTATAAATTCTCTTTAGTGTCACCGAAAAATAAAAAAATAAATTTATGCAAATCTTGAATGAAGAAATTAGATTTTAATCATCCAAAAATTTATTTTTCTCATGATCTTTCCTTTTCTGCTGAATGAAATATGATGAGCATGAGAATTTACCACTTGAAGTAGAACAACTCCAGCGATAAATAGTAAGAACTTCATGGTTTTTGTAAATTTTTTTCTTTGTCACTGCAAAAGCGATGGTCATTAAACTGATTTTCCGACAAAGAAGATATTCTATTTATACGCCTGAAAGTGAGGTACGCTTACAATTATTACATAGTTTTAAGTAACACAACAGAGGAAATATGTCTTTTAAATAATTTATTTATGCAATAATATTATATAACGCTCTTTTGTCATCATAAGAAACCATAAATTTTAACATAAACCTTATACTTTACAGCAATAAAAAAGCGGAAGCTGATTTGGTTGCTAGATTACTGAGAAGTGTCGAAGTCAGTGTAATTATGTGTCTATATTTAGTACATATATAGTAAAAAGATGGAAGGACAAATTTTCCAAGCAAAAAGACGGTTTTCTGAACAGAAAAGATGACTTTTTAACAAAATTTTCAACGTAGAAAGATAAATTTTCAGACAAGAAAGATGATTTTTCAGCTAAATAGTTGAATTTGCATCAACCAAACAAATTTATTTTAGACCAAAGAGATGCATGCATAACATAATAGTTGAATTTTCAACCACGATAGAATAATTTGCAACAAAATAATTAACTGAGTTTTCAAATAAGAAAGCTTTCAAGCACTCTTCTGCCAAAAAAGATGAACTTTCCGTCCAAAAGGATGAATATTCTAAACAAAAAGACACATTTTTAAAACAGAAGTTGGATTCAAAAAAAATACGAATTTTTGACAAAATAGTTTAATTTTCAAACTACAATGATGAATTTCCAATCAAGAAAGATGATTTTTCAACTCGAAAGTTGAACTTTCAATCACAATAGACGAATTTTCAACAAAATGGTTGAATATCAACCAAATAGGTGAATTTTAGTCAAAATAGTTCAATTTTCTACCAAGAAAGATTGCAAGCAATTTTCTACCAAATGAAAATAATTTTAATACAAAAGGTCAAATTTTCTAACCAAAAATACGAATTCTCAACACAGCAGTTGATTTTTCAAAAAAAAAAAATGATGACTTTTTAACAAAATAGTTGAATTTTCAAAATTTTCAAACCAAGAAATATGATTTTTCAACTAAAAAGTTGAATCTTCAACAATAAAAAAATTAATATCGAACCACAGAATAGCATTTACAACCAAATAGTGGAATTTTCAAGTACACGACACGAATTTTCAACAAAATTGTTGACTTTTTAACCAAATAGTTTAATTGTCAACCAAATAAAATTATTTTTTAATACAAAAGGTCAAATTTTCTCAGCAAAAGACAAATTTTTAACACAGCAGTTGAATTTTTGATAAAAAGATGACTTTTTATCAAAATAGTAGAATTTTCAACAATCAGAAAAATTCATATTAGACTAAAGAGTTGAATTTTTAACCAAATAGTTGAATTTTCAACCAAGAAAGATACCAACAAATTTTCTACTAAATAAGATTAATTTTCAATACAAAAGGTCAATTTTTTAAAGCAAAAAGACATATTTTTAACACAGTAGTTGAATTTTTGATACAGAAAATGACTTTTTATCAAAATATTTGGATTTTTCACATATAAAGAGGAATTTTCAACCAAGAAATACGATTTTCCAACTGAAAAGTAGAATTTTCAACAATCAGAAAAATTAATATCAGACCAAACAGTTGCATTCACAACTAAATAGTTGAATGTTCAAGCTCAAGAGACAATTAAAAAAAAAGGTTGCATTTTTTAATCAAATAGTGCAATTTTCAACCAAAAAATATACCAAGAAATTTTCTACCAAAGGAGATAAATTTTTAATCCAAAAGAGGAATTTTCAAGCTACAAAAATGAATTTTCAACGAAAAATGGAATAGTTGATATTTCCAACTAAAAATATTTAAGTTTTAATAAAAAAGAGTTGAATTTAATAAAAAAGGCGAATTCTTAACAAAACAGTTGAATTTTACGGCCAAAAGGATACATTTTTTGCAAAACAGCTGAATTGAAAAAGCTCTAAATGAATGTTGAACAAAAAAGTAAATTTTCGATCTAATAATTTAATTTTACATTTGAAGTGATCAGATTTAACCAAAAAAGAAATCGTTAAATTGGCATTCCAAAAAATTTATTTTCAAGATAAGAGCAACAAATTTTTAACAAAATAGTTCAATTTTAAACTAGAGAGATTGATCTTCTACTATAGTAAAATGAATTTTTAACAAAGTAGTTCGACGCTCATCCAAGTAGTTAATTTTTTGTACTAAAAAAGATAGAAGAATTTACAACAATGTACATAAATTTTCAACTAAATAGTTGAACATTCAACAAAAAAAAAGATAATTTTTTAATCAGTAATGGAAATTCTTAACAACAAAAAATAATAATTTTCAACAAAAAGGGAAATTTTCAACTAATAAAATAATGTTCAACAAAGTAGTTAAACTTTTAACCAAAAAAGATTAATTCTTGATGAAGAATTTAATACTTACATTTTCAACAAGATTAATTTGCAATAAAAGAAAAACGAATTCTGCAGAAAATAGTGCAATCCTTATCAAAGAAAATGAATTTTCAGACAAATTATTTAAACTTTCAACCAAAAAGGATGCATTCTGAATGTAAGAATTTAATAGTTGAAGTTTTAACAAAAATAGATCAATTTTCATCCAAAAACAGGTAATTTAAATTTTCAGCTGATAATATTTATTTTCAACCAAAAAAAGCATTTCCAAGAAAATATTTCAATCTTAAACCAATAAAATGAATTTTCAAGAAACTAGTTCAATTTTCAACCAAAAAAGATGAATTTTTAATAAAAAATTTAATAACTGACGTTTCACCAAAAAACGATCAATTTTGCAGTCAAAAAGAGATTAGTAAGATTTCCAGTTAAGAAACCTAATTTTTTATTGAAAAAAAGATTTTCCAACAAAATAGTTAAATCTTTAACCAAACACTAGAATTTTTAACAAAAAGGGATCAATTTTGAATTGGAAAATATAATAGTAGATTTTTCAATTTAAAAAAATTACCTTTTAACGAAATTATATAAAATAAAAATTACACATTGTAAATAATTAAAAAAAAACGGAAGCTGAGAAATTATTATTAAATATAGAGCCGGACTTTTGTATTTTCGACTACCCTATCATTAAAACACAAAACATACATTAGTTTTTTCATAGCTATTCTCATCTCATTTACGGTTCTTTTTTTCGCGTTGTTACTTCCTTTGAGTGACAAAATTAGATCTTATAGATTCGTATTTTTAAGGTTTCTATTTTAATAGTTCCGGCTAAATGCTTCGAAATTTGTATGCTTTGGAACTGAAATACCAAAATTAGATCTAATCGATTCGTATTCTTAATGATTCTATTTTAATACCAACTGAAAATAAGATTCCAAGGAAAATTAATAAATCCGTTCTAAGAATAGTCTTTTAGTAAATAACCAATAGTGTTTGCCAATTTGTTCATACATTATTTAATGATTATAACGTTGAGTAAAATTTATCTCTTTTTTAATGCTTGTATCCCTGGTGAGACATTTTTAACAAGAAGTTATGAAAAACTACAACCATTTCTACAGGAATCTACAAATAAATACAATAAATTACAACCAAAATTACAGAAAAGTACAACTTTTTTCTATTATCCGAAAGAATTTTGTACTTTTCTGTATTTGATTGTATACTACTGTATGTTAGCATAGTTTTAATTTCTTACAAGAATTTAGAAAAAATTACAAATACAAGAACTTACAACTACAAGAATCTATAGGAATTTACAGCTTTTGCAGCGAAAAAGTTATTCTTTTTCGACATAGGATGACAAATATTTAGAATATTGCAATGAGATCATTTTAAATTGAGATATGTACATGATTACTATTACAAAAAACCTTCTATGTGTAAACTTTAAAGAAATTGTAGTATATTAAAAGATAATGATGAATAATCGTTAGTAAACAACAAAAAACCTTGTACGTTTTATTTTTATTTTTTTTTCAAATATATAGCAATTGATTTGACACCATATATATCTTTTAAAATTATGTCATGACAATGTTCTCAACACTTGTCATCCTAGGTCGCAAAAGAAAAACTTTTTGACTGCAAATAAAAATTGAAAAATTGCGAAAGAATTGATCACGGTAATTGAATTGAAATTAAAAGATCCGATCTCTTAAAGTTCAATATTTTTTCATTTGAAGTTATAAAAACTGAACTGTAAATTGAAGTACTCAAAGTAGAATACTTTTGAACTTTAAACTTTTGAAATAGATGCTTAACAATTTCTTAATTTAAACAATAATCTATGCTTGTAAAATGGAAGCTTTTAACACTTTAGAATTCAAAAAAATGCACGCTATCATTTTCAATGCTAATCTTAAAGAATATAGCGGGAGAGGGGGTCAAATATTTCATATCTTCTCTGATGAGAATGTTAAAAAAAGTAACTCAGAAAAATTTCCCCTTGTGTCAAAAGAATGTTTCTGGACTAGAAGCGGCCTAGGGGACACAGGGGGCAATGTCCCCTTAGAAATCGACCAAGCAGAGGCAAAGTATTGATTTGACCCCCTCTGAAATCGAATTATTAAATTCATCGGATCGTTTAAATTTTTCCAAAATAGAAATTCTCATTTTGTTTGCCTATATATATGCGGCTAAGAATGTCAGGAAAATTGTATCTCGGCCATGGGATCATCAATGTTTATGATCCTCTTTATCCTATGGCTAATACTCTATTCCACTACCCATTCATAAACGCATAGCATCATTTCAATAATTCTTGAACCCAGTCGTAGGCTTAGCTAGGATGGATACTGGAAATCTTTCAATTCTTTCTTTCTTTCTTCAATCTTTGAAATCTATCTGAAATCTTTGAAAATAAAAGATGTCTTTGGGAAATCTTTCAAATCCATTCGAAATCTTCGCGAAATATTTTTAATCTTTGTGAAATCTTTGTGAAATCTTTGAAAAAACATTCCAACCCTTGTCAAATTTTTTGAAATCTTTGTGAAATATTTGAAATATTTGGTAATGTTTGTGAAATAATTCAAATCTTTTTGAAATCTTTGTGAAATCATTGGAATCTTTTTAATCTATCAGAAATATTTAAAATCTTTCTGAGATCTTTGGGAAATCATGGAAATCTATCCGGAATGTTTGCGAAATACTTGAAATCTTTGTGAAATAATTGAAAAAATCTTTGAGATCTTTGGAAATATTTTTAATATTTTTTAAATATATTTGGTAATATTTGTGAAATTATTGAAATATTTGGGAAATCAGTGAAGGCCTATGAAGTCTTTTGAATCTATTCAAAATCTTCAAAATAATGGGGCAATCATTGAAACCTTTGTGCAATATTTGAAATCCTTGTGCACTCTTTAAAATCTATTTGAAAGCTTTGTTAAATCTTTGAGATCTAGCCGAAATCTTCTCAATCTTTGTGAAATCTTTAATAAATCATAAGATTTTTTTTTAATGTTTGGAAGTATTTTTGAAATATTTGATAATATTTGTGAACATATTTAAATCTTTGGGAAATCATTGAAGTCTTTTTGAAGACTTTCAAATCTATCCGAAATCTTTGAAATCTTTGGGAAATAATTGAGAAATGATTGAAGGCTTTGTGAAACCTTTTAAATATATCCGAAATCTTTGCGAAATATTCGAAATCTTTGTGTAATCTTTGAAATTTTTGGGAAATCTTTGAAACATTTGTGTAATCTTTTAAATATATCTGAAATCTTTGGAATATTTGCGAAATCATTGAAATTTTTGTGTAATCTTTGTGATTTCTTTGAAAATCTTTGCTGAATATTTGAAATATTTGTAAAATTATTCAAATCTTTATGAAATCTTTGGGAAATAATTGAAGTCTTTCTGAAATCTTTTTAATCTATTCCAAATATTACCAAATAAAAAATTCAACATATCAAAAAGATTTCCAATGACATCAGAAGGATTTCAAAAAGGATTCAATGATTTCCCGAAGATTTCTAAGTTTTCACAAAGATTTTTAATATTTCGTGAAGATTTCGGACAGATTTAAAATATTTCAGAAAAATTTCAGATAGATTTTAATGAGTGCACAAAGATTTAAATGATTTCTCAAAGATTCCACAAAAATTTTTAATATTTCGCGACGATTTCTAAAGATTTTAATGATTTCCCAAAGGTTTCAGATAGATTAATAAGATTTCACAAAGATTTCAATGATTTCTCTGTAGATTTGAATAATTTCACAAATATTACCAAATATTTAAAATATTGCGCAAAGATTTCCAAAGACAGAAAGATTTCTAAAGATATCAGAGAGATTTCAAATATTTCGCAGAGATTTCGGATAGATTAGAAATATTTCAGAAAAATGTATGTTATATTTCAAAGATTGCAAAAATATTTCAATGATTTCCCAAAGATTCCACAAGTATTTCAATAGTTTTACAAATATTACCAGATATTTCAAAATATTTCAAAGATTTCACGAAGATTTCACGCAAATTTTTATTATTTCCCAAAGATTTCACTAAGATTTCAAATATTTCGCGAAGGTTTCCAAAAATTTCAGAAAGATTTTACACCAATTTTTATTATTTCCCAAAGATTTCAAAAAGATTTGTAATATTTCGTGAAGATTTCGGACATATTAAGAATATTTCAGAGAAATTTCAGATAGATTTTAAAGAGTGTACAAAGATTTTGATGATTTTTTAAAGATTCCACAAAGATTTTAAATATCTCGCGAAGATTTCTAAAGATTTTAATGATTTCCCAAAGATTTCAGATATATTTCGAAGATTGCACGAAGATTTCAATGATTTCCCAAATATTTCATCAAGATTTCAAAGATTTCGGATAGATTGAAAAGATTTCACAAAGATTCAAATGATTTCTCCAAAGATTTGAGTAATTTCACAAATATTATTAAATATTTCAAATATTCCGCAAAGGTTTCCAAAGACAGAAAGATTTCTAAAGATATCAGAAAGATTTCAAATATTTCGCAAAGGTTTCGGATAGATTAGAAATATTTCAGAAAAATGTATGTTATATTTCAAAGATTTCAATGATTTCCCAAATATTCCAAAAGTATTTCAATAGTTTTACAAATATTACCAGATATTTCAAAATATTTCAAAGATTTCACGCAAATTTTTATTATTTCCCAAAGATTTCACTAAGACTTCAAATATTTCGCGAAGGTTTCCAAAAATTTCAGAAAGATTTCACACCAATTTTTATTATTTCCCAAAGATTTCAAAAAGATTTGCAATATTTCGTGAAGATTTCAAACATATTAAGAATATTTCAGAAAAATTTCAGATAGATTTTAAAGAGTGCACAAAGATTTTGATGATTTTTCAAAGATTCCACAAAGATTTTAAATATTTCGCGACGATTTCTATAGATTCTAATGATTTCCCAAAGATTTCAGATATATTTCGAAGATTGCACGAAGATTTCAATGATTTCTCCGAAGATTTGAATAATTTCACAAATATTACTAAATATTTCAAATATTCCGCAAAGATTTCCAAAGGCAGAAAGATTTCTAAAGATATCAGAGAGATTTCAAATATTTCGCAAAGGTTTCGGATAGATTAGAAATATTTCAGAAAAATGTATGTTATATTTCAAAGATTGAAAAAAGATTTCAATGATTTCCCAAAGATTCCACAAGTATTTCAATAGCTTTACAAATATTACCAGATATTTCAAAATATTTGAAAGATTTCACGAAGATTTCACGCAAATTTTTATTATTTCCCAAAGATTTCACTAAGATTTCAAATATTTCGCGAAGGTTTCCAAAGATTTCTGAAAGATTTAACACAAATTTTTATTATTTCCCAAATATTTCACAAAGATTTCAAATATTTCGGATAGATTTAAGAAATTTCACAAATACTTCAATGATTTCAATAATTTTACAAATATTACCAAATATTTCAAAAATATTTCAAATATTTTGAAAGGAATTTGAAAGATATCAGAAAGATTTTAATCATTTTCTGAAGATTTCAAAGAATTCAAATATCTTGCAAAGATTTCGGAGAGATTTGAAATATTTGAATTATTTCACAAAAATTCCCGGTAAATTTCAAGGAATGCACAAAGATTTAAATGATTTTCCGAAGATTTCAAACAGATTTCAATAATTTCACAAAAATTATCAAATATTTCAAATCTTCCGCAAAGATTTCACAAATACTTCAGTTATTTCACAAACATTTCAGGTAGATTTTTGAAAAATTCAAACGATCCGATGAATTGAATCATTTGCTTTCAGGGGGGGAGGGGGGTCATTACTTTGCCGCACAGTGTACTAAAGTGAAAAAGTTCGTGACAAAATCGCAGAACTTTTGACAGAGATGACCTAAAAGGATGGATTTTTTTGACATTTACAGATGAATAACTACAGAATAGAGAAAAATACGGAAAATTTCAAAGTATATATTTTTCACCTTGCCAATCTAGGTTAAATTTTACATTTTTTGAAAAAAAGTTGTATTATTGGCAAGATAGCCAACTATCTAGACCCAAAATGCGGGATGGCCGCACCTTACCACTGAAGACCTTTTTTTTAAGGGAAGGTTTTTTAAATAAACGGAAAAACTAGATAGTCTAGACTAGAATGTCTAGATAGTTGGCTACCTTGGTCATAGCACGAAAAACTTTATGGTACTTATGCGCGCGTATTATGAACTTGAAATAAGCTGAATAATCTTGAAAGACTGTAGTGCGAATGTAGTGAAATTCATTCCTTCACCAAAAAAGTATAGATTGCATAAAAAGCATAGTAAATGCGGGACATGCGGGACGCTGCCCGAATTTCCCGGGACACTTTGCGGGACAAACTTCAAAGGACGGTTGGCTGCCTTCATTATTGGATACCGTGGGCGCTCAGATATTATATTACGTATGTTTCACGTATATTCCAATTATGAGCTTTAAATCAGTCTAGGACTTCCTGTTGGTAAAAAAATGCAATTGAATTATCTATTTTAAGCCTTTATGGCATGAATGATTTCCACTAATGTAAATTTGACTATTTGTCGTCATAAAGGGGGTTTGGGGTCGCCGAATTGGAATAGGGGGGGGGGGGGGGCGGTCGCGTCGCTGATTTCGAATTTAAACTCAAAAATCAAAGTGAAGGATTCAATATGGCGGAATGACATTGTGAAATAAAACCGATTTTATTCAAAATGCTTACTTGAGGTTTTTTTATGTCATCGATTTTAATTCTGTAGGTAAAATTCCAAAATTTTATGATTTGAATTTTCATTTTAATTTTAAATGTCTGATGCAATATTGCGTCAGAGATTCAACATTTTTGAATTTTCACTATAGATTTGAAATCGACGACATAAAAAAAACCCAAGTAACCCATATTAGGTATTTTCACTTCATAATCAGCTAACTTCACTTCGTTAACTGCTGAGGGGAAAACAATGGATCAAATGCATGGGATTCGCTCCATTTTTGCCCTATTTTGTTAATATCTTCGTAAAACCGAATTTTTTCTGTATAAATGTATTTGAAAAATAGTTCCTATTTTTTAAGAACTATTCAATGACATAATAAAATAGTAATAATTATTATTCATTATGAAGATATTACCAAAATAAAGTGCCGTCCCATGCATTTGATCTATTGTTTTCCCCTCAGCACTCAACGAAGTGAAGTTAGCTGATGGTTGAAGTGAAAATACCTAATTGGCTTCTTCATTTTGAATTTTGACTTCAGATTCGAAATCAGCGACGCCCCCCCCCCCCCGCACTAAGGAATTTGCAGTCATATCGGCTCAGCCTTACAATTTTGGTCCACCATTCTTGAATTTTGTCAGTTTTATTTTGTATTCCAAGTCAATGATCCCAAAACCCCTTTAATTCGACAAATAATCAAATTTACATTAGTGGAAATCATTCATGCCATGGAGGTTCAAAATAGGTTATTCAATTGCATTTTTCTTACAAACAGATAGTCCTAGGCTGATTTAAAGCCCATATTTGGATTCGAAATGACGAAATATATTAGAATATAGTATAACATACGTAATATAATTTCTGAGTGCCCATGGTATCCAATAATACAACTTTTTGTCAAAAAATTTAAAATTAAACCTAGATTTTCAAGGTAAAAAATGTATATTTTCAGCTTCTCCGTATTTTTTCTTTATTCTGTTATTATTCATCTGGAAATCTCACAAAAATCCACCACTCTAGTTCATCCCTGTCAAAAGTTCTACGATTTTGTCACGAACTTTTTCACTTCAGCCGACTGTGTGCCACCTCACTATAGGTCAAATTGCATTTTTCTGGTAAAATAAAGTTCATGTTACGTAGATTAAAGGGAAATATGTAAGAATTTCTACATTGCTTATTGTAGGGGTTGAAGTAAGGGGTGAAATTGAGCATGTTTGAAAAATGGATAACCTTTTGCTTTTCTTTTGACTGAATCTCAAAGGGAAATTATGATATCGATACAAATTTTTTCTTAAATTGTAGTAAATGTAATGCAGATTAAGGAAAAAGTTATCAGGATACCATCAAGTTCTAAATTAGGGGTCGAAATAAGGGGTTAGTGGCTAAAAATCAGAAAATTCTCTGAAAAACATTGTAAGGGGTTTTCGTGGGTAGTGACAACGATTTAAATAACCATTTCTTCAAAATCCTCAACTGTATGGATAATCTCTCGCTATCATTATCCTTTCTAGGGTAGGAAATGGACCGCGAGAATCTGAAAACGCGAAATATCGCAGAATAGAATTGCAAATGATTTTCGTGGGGCTTTTTTGAAGACCTTATTATTATAAAAGTCTTATTTGGAAAATAATTGTTTATAACTAGTAATTTTCTTTTGCTGTTAAAATAATGTTCATTAAGATTTTGTAACGATAATTTTGTTTTGACACAACAATCTTTCTTATTTTAACAAAGATTCTTCCATCAACCTTCATTACTGCTATCTTCAGGTTCAGTCCTCTGTCTGAAAATGCAATTTTTTTGGTTAAATAATTATGTTTATTATGATAATTATTATTAGAATCGTTTTTAACACCCGCGGAAACCCTTTACAATGTTTTTCAGCGAATATTCTGATTTTTAGCCACTTACCCTTCATTTGAATCCCTAATTGAAGGGCCGGATAATACAACTCACCGAGCGCTCGAAATGACGTAAAAGTATTGTCCAACTTGATAAAAAATGGAAATCGCAAATTTCCATTAAAAAGAAATATGACTCGACGCGGCTTGTCAAGGCGCATCTTTTTTCTTTTAGGCATTTTTTTGCAAAATAATTAGTTTTGAAAATAAAAAATGAAAACTAATTTTTTTTCGCCCGAATAAACGCAATAAAATCAATGTTTAATAAAACTTGAACTGCGGTTTCTCGGAAACTAATCGACTAAATCACTTGAAATTCAAACTGCAAGTTCATGACTCTTTACAGAAGCCAATGATATGAATTAAAATATCGTAGCTATCTATGGTTTAATATTTTCGATCGATGTATCGATCGGCCCGGAAAACCGCGTTTTTCACATTTCACGTAGCGAGGAAGTTTTTCATTTCACGAGTCTCGCCAAAAAGAAACATATCTCCATGGTCGTCAACATTTGGCCAAGTTTTGGGCCAAATTTGACATCGATCCGATGAAAATGGTAGGAGCTACGGATTTTTAAAGAAAAGCGTCAGCGCACGAGGCCGGAGAATCCCGACGCACAGTGGGCTGAATCGAGAATTCACTATTTGAAATCACCTACAGCCTACAATTCTTAACCGATTTTAAATTTTAACTTATTTAGTAATTATTCAACTAGTTCTCGCTTTACAGGGGGAAACATTACTTGAACAAATAAAAATTGTTTTAATAATCACCAAATATCCTTTAAAAATATATTGCACTCAACATTCTTTGATTGTGTAATTATTCCCAGAAAATAATAAATTTTTACGATTTTTGGAAGAAAAAATTGTTTAAACAATTGAAAATTATTTAAATAATTAGCAAATATGTTAAACAAGAACTACAACCCTTGACATTCATCAGCTTTTTTATAATTTATTCCGAAAGATAATAAGTTTTCACGATTCACAGGAAAAAAAATTGTTTAAAAAAATAATAATTATTCAAACAATTGAAATTATTTAAAATTATTCAAAATATACTTCAAAACTCGTCACTTATCTATTAAAAATAATTCATGTTGAAAAAATTTCAAAAAATACCATTTTTAGCATGAATTTGATAGAAAACTAATATTTTGAATTTTTTTAGGGCATTTTCGGGGCACAATAAAAGAGGATTTTGAGTGTCAACATTTAAAGTTATTGGATGGAAATTATTCCTTGAATACTCCTCAAGAGGACTATACTTTAATTCACAAAAAGTTTATAACAAGTACTTCTTTTTTCCATTTTTTTGAAAATCGAGCTTTTCCCATTTAAAACCCCATG
>CAKNXH010064231.1:170394-186136 GCA_932178445.1 Andricus quercusramuli | reverse complement strand
CCCCCCCCCCCCCCCCCCCCCCCCCCCCCCCCCCCCCCCCAGCACAAAAAATCGAAACTCGAATTTTTACAGGTATAAATTTGGACCACCCTAGTGTTTACTGTGTCATATAATAATAGAAAAAACCTTATCTTTATGGTTATTCCACGCACACCAAAGATTTCGGTAATTTGCTTTCCGCGTTTTCTCTCCGTATTATAAAAATGATACATACCAAATTTCTAGATTTTTTCCTGCCGTTTTGAGCCCAAGAATCATTATTTCTTGATCGTTTCCGACCTCTGTTTTAATCAGTTTTCACGCCCGACATTTCTCAACGTGTTTTAACATATCATCAAAATATACTACGCGATATATTGTGAAAAAGCAACAGCGTAGTGAAAAACAAAAGAAAAGCTGTGGACGCCTTTCAATTGTTTATCGGAGCACGCGAGCCAACGCGACTTTTGAATCGACAATTTGCGGATTGCAGAAATGAATTTTCGGGTATAATAGTTCGCAAAATGCTTGAAAATGGGTGGAAATATCGTTGAATCAATTGTCAACAATAATTATGTGCTACAATTAACAGATCACGTGTCCGCAAAGCTTTCACGTTAGGCAAATGCCGCAAGCGTCAGGATTCTCCGGCCTCGTGCGCTGACGCTTTTCTTTAAAAATCCGTAGCTCCTACCATTTTCATCGGATCGATGTCAAATTTAGCCCAAAACTTGGCTAAATGTTGACGACCATGGAGATATGTTTCTTTTTGGCGAGACTCGTGAAATGAAAAACTTCCTCGCTACGTGAAATGTGAAAAACGCGGTTTTCCGGGCCGATCGATACATCGATCGAAAATATTAAACCATAGATAGCTACAATATTTTTATTCATATCATTAGCTTCTATAAAGAGTCATGAACTTGCAGTTTGAATTTCAAGTGATTTGGTCAATTAGTTTCCGAGAAACCGTAGTTTGAGTTTTATTAAACGTTGATTTTATTGCGTTTATTCGGGCGAAAAAAAATTAGTTTTCAATTTTTATTTTCAAAACTTGTTATTTTGCAAAAAAATGCGTGATAGAAAAAAGATGCACCTTGACAAGCCGCGTCGAGCAATATTTTTTGTTAATGGAAATTTGCGATTTCCATTTTTTATCAAGTTGGACAATAGTTTTACGTCATTTCGAGCGCTCGGCGAGTTATATTATCCGGCCCTTCAATTTAGAAGTTGATGGTATCCTAATAATTTTTGCCTTGATCTGCATTACATTTACTACAATCAAAAAAAAATTGTATCGATATCATTATTTTCCTCTGAGATTCAGCAAAGAGAAAACCAAAAGGATATCGATTTTTTAGACATGCTCAACTTCACCCCTTACTTCAACCCCTACAGGCCTACAATGAGCAATGTAGGCATTCTTACATAATTTCCTTCAATCCACGCAATATGAACTTTATTTTTAAACAAATTTGTTGAGTGATCTCTATTCTTTCTCGTTATATTAGATTTTGAACCAGAAAAATGTAATTTCACCTATAGTGCGCCTCTAGACCAGAACACAGTAAAAACTAGGCATTCATTTTTATCTGGGATCCTTTTTTGGGATTTATAATATGATCTCACAGATAGTCTTATTTTAGTACCAGTTTCTGTCTCGTTTAGTTTGCTAACTTCAGATTGATAAGGTAAAGGTACCTATCATGAAACATGTCCCAATCATGAAATAGTTTGACAAATAATTCGATTTTATAAATAATTCAAAGGTATATTTTTCAATACAAATTACTATATTAATAATTATGAAAGTTAGGCTTCTTATCTATATAAAAATCCAGTATGGTTCTGACGTTTTAAACACTGAAAAATAATTTTAATTATCTAACATCCACACTCGGGAAAATTGACTGCCATTTATCCGAGTCAGAAGGCTTGATACCTACACCGAAAAAACGATATTCTAATTTTAATAATTTCCCACTAAGTTTAGGAATATTTGCAACCTAAATAGGCGCCAAGAATATATTCTTAATGTACGATGGAGGCCCTCTTACCTTAAGAATATGTATGCTTGTCTAATTGTAAGAATTCCCACTAGGTTTAAGAATATAGTTGCATCCGAAATCTGTCGCAGTGATTGTATAATAAGTGACGAGATCGAAGAAATGCAACCAATTCTGAGGATAAATCGCATGTGCATATCTCTAACTCTATCTCTTTCCCTTCGCAGAGAACGTTAAGGTGAGAAAATTTTGATGTCACACGCCAAAGAATAAATAATGTAGAGAGGTTATGTCTCGGTGTGGTACAACGGTATTCAACCTCACTGTCACATCAGGATCAGACCTTTCTCACTCAAACTTTTTCTGTGAAGAGAAGCAGATGGATGTGCACACGCGATTTATCCTTAGAATTGGTTGCATTTCTTCGAGCTTCTCACTTATTACGAATTCGAAAAACTGATCGAAAAGCACGTCGCACAAATCATTAAAAGAAACGTTTGGACAGATCAAGGCGCATTTCGTCCTTTGGTTAGAAGATACTCTTAAATTGAGAATTTCGCTTACTTCATTAAGAATAGTACTAAGAATATTCGTGTAAGAATATGACACTCTTAATAGTAGAATATCGTTTTTTCGGTGTATAATTTGTTTTATCTCGTGTATTCACAAATTTTCATTATTTCACATGTGTAATACATTAAATGAGAGCTTAAGGTTTATAGATTTTAGATTACTGCACTTCTTCTTTATTTGGATGCCACTTTATTTATTAATTGGTTGTTTCATAATACGTACAGCTTTTTTAAAATGGTCCTTATTTATGGAACGGAGAAACATGGGTGTTTCATATCGAAGGGTACGTTTTCAACGCTTTCTCCTATTTACGGAACAGAGGAACTTTTACAATAAAATTTGTTTTTCAATGTATAAAATGAACCATGTTATCTTATTATCATATAATACTCAAACTTTGAGTTGAACAAATTAATTGACACCCAAAAAAATATTAATTCTCAACAACATAGTTGAATTTTCAACCGAAGTGATCAATTTTCAAATAAAATGATGAATGTTCAACTGGAATAATGGAATTTCAAACCAAACACATACATTTTCAACTAATATGACGACTCTTTTAACTGAGATGGTGGAATTTTCAACCAAAAAGATGAATATTCAACCATGAAGATTAATTTTCTACAAAAAATACGAATTTTCTACACAATATATGAATTCGCAACCAAGTTGTTGAATTTACAACTGAAAATAATACATTTTTAACCAACAGTTGAATTTAAAAAAAAAAATAGAGAAGAATTTTCAACAAAAAATAGAATAGTCAAACGTTAAGTTAACAAATTAATTTTTAACAAAGAAAAAACAGATTTTCAATCAAACAGTTCAATTTTCAACTAATATGATGAATTTTCAAATGAAAAGATGAATCTTCATCTGGAATAGTTGAATTTTATACCAAAAAGGTACAACAAATTTTCGGAAAATATTTTAATTAAAAAAAAAGATCAATCAATCATCAATCGAACAGTTAAACTGTTGTCTAAAAAGATACTTTTTTAACAAAAAATAGAATAATTAAATTTTCTGTTCAAAAAAATAATTTCAAAAAAGAGAAAAATATGAATTTGTAACCAAAGTGATCAATTTTCAAATGAAATGATGAATCTTCAACTGGAATAATTGAATCTTAAAACAAACAGATAAATTTTCAATTAAAATGATGAATCTATCACTGAAATGGTTGAATTTTCAACCAAAAAGATGAATATTCAACCATGAAGATTAATTTTCTAAAAAAGAATACAAATTTTCAACACAATATATGAATTTGCAATTAAGTTGTTGAATTTGGCAACTTAAAATGATACATTTTTAACCAACAGTTGAATTTTACAAAAAAAATAGAGAAGAATTTTCCACAAAAAATAGAATCGTCAAACGTTAAGTTAAAAAATTAATTTTTAACGAAAAAAAAACGGATTTTCAATCAAACAGTTCGATTTTCGACAAATGTGAGGAATTTTCAACTAAAATGATGAACCTTCAACTGGAATAGTTGAATTTTATACCAAAGAGGTACAAGAAATTTTCACAAAATATCTTAATTGAGAAAAAGATCAATTATCAACCAAACAGTTAAGCTGCCGTCTAAAAAAGATATATTTTTTTTTTCAAAAATAGAATAGTTAAATTTTCTTTGAAAGAAAAACTAATTTCTAAAAAAGAAAATCGAATTTCCAACAAAATAGTTACATTTTCAACTGAAATAGATAAATTTTCAGTTAGAAAAATTGATTTTCAACAAGGTCGTTAAATTTTCGATCAGAAATGAATTGTCAATTAGAATGATGAATCTTCAACTGGGATAATTGAATTTTATACCAAGAAGGTACAACAAATTTTCACCAAATATTCCCATTTTTAAATAAAAGAGATCAATTATCAATCGAACAGTTAAATTTTCGTTCAAAAAAGATACAATTTTAACCAAAGATGAAATAGTTAAATTTTCTGTTAAAAAAAAACCTCATTTCTAGCAAAAAACTAGCTGTGAATTCGATCTCGAGTGTTTCCACTTTGTTTGTATTTATAATTATATTGTGCTCATTTCACGAGCACTTTGCTTCCCGTTAGCAAATGTATTTGCTTCCTCATAGAGGAAGCATTGGATATTTTTACAATAATAGACAAACCGAAGTCTTCATTTTGCTCAATTTAAAAATAGAAATTTACCAAAAGTGAGAAATTACAGAATAATACAAAAATGTTTTAAATAAAAAGACAAATCAGACAAATCAAATCTTGGGTTCGAAATAATAATTTTCTGAGCTGGAAAAGGGAAAGGAAAAGTTCTGTCGCACCCTATCCCTTTCCCAGCTTTATGATTTCTTCACAAAAATTGTGATAATATTACTCTATTTGAAAATTTATGATCAAAAAGTCTTTTCTATTCAAGCATCAACTTTAAATTATGTCGATGAAAGAAGTTTTTTTGTTTAAAACTAATGATTCAGATATTATAAATGAGCAGAACTTCCCTAATCTTCAATAAAGTGTATTATTATTATTATTATTATTATTATTATAGATCAAGCAATTTGCCTTGAATCAAGAGATTTTTTCCGTTCTTGCATCAATTTTGAATTATGTTACTGAAAAGAGGTTTTACTATGAAAAACCGTGTTTTCAAATATTATGCAATTTCACAATTTCCATACTCTTCAATAAAATGTCTTATTATTATAGGTCAATCGATTCGTCTCGAATCAACACATCTTTTCTGTTCTTGTATCAACTTTGAATTATGTTAATGAAAAAAGTTTTACTACAAAAAAACGATTTTCAAAATATATAAATTACCATAACTTCCCTACCCTTTGATAAAATGCATTATTATTATAGGTCAATCGATTCGTTTCGAACGAAGGAATCTTTTATATCCTTGCATCAACTCTGAATTATGCTAGTGAAGAAAGTTTTACTATAAAAAACCGATTTTAAAAATATATAAATTACCGTAACTTCCCTACTCTTCAATAAAATGTATTAATATTATAGATCAATAGATTCGTCCCGAACCAAGGAATCTTTTACATTCTTGTATCAACTTTGAATTGTGCTGATGAAAAAAGTTTTACTATGAAAAACCGTATTTTCAAATATTATGCATTACCATAGCTTCCTTACTCTTCAATAAAATTTATTAATATTATAGGTCAATCGATTTGACTCGAATCAACACATCTTTTCTGTTTTTACATCAACATTAAATTATGTCAATGAAAAAAGTTTTACTATAAGAAACCGATATTCAAAATATATAAATTACCATAACTTCCCTACTCTTTGATAAAATGCATGATTATTGTAGGTCAATCGATTCGTTTCGAAACAAGGAATCTTTTATATTCTTGCATCAACTCTGAATTATGCTAAAGAAAAAAGTTTTACTATAAAAAACCGATTTTCAAAATATATAAATTACCATAACTTCCCTACTCTTCAATAAAATGTATTAATATTATAGGTCAATCGATTCGTCCCGAACCAAGGCATCTTTTATATTCTTGCATCAACTTTGAATTATGCGAATGAAAAAAGTTTTGCTATAAAAAACCGATTTTTAAAATATTATTGAGTGCTAGAAAAAAATGCAATACATATTTTTTGAAATCCTTCGGTCAGTTTCAAGATATTAGTGAGGAAAATTAGCTCTCCAAATTTCATCAATTTATCTGCAACGGTTTTCTAGTTATCGTGTTCACAAAAAAGCGTGACATCCACACATCCACACATCCACACATCCACACATCCATACATCCACACATCCACACACACACACATCCGGACAATTGCTTAGAACATTGTATTCGACATTTTTAAATTAGGGAGGGTTCAATTAAATGAATTTAAAAAATTTGAAAAATGTTACCATTACAAAGCTTCCTCTATGAGGAAGCAAAAAACGAATTTTCAACAATATAGTTAAATTTTCGACTGAAATAATTAAAGTTTTAGTAAAAAAAAACTGATTTTCAACATGGTCGTTAAATTTGCAATCAGGAATGAATTCTCAATTAAAATGATGAGTCTTCAACGAAAAGAATTAATTTTTAAAAAAGAGTTACACTTATCACGAAGGAGTTAAATTTTCAACTAAAACAGATAAATTCTCAACAATTAATGTAATGTAATTTAAATTTCAACCAAAAAGGATTTCAATTTTTGAATAAAAAAAACAGTCAAGTTCGACCAAACAAGACAAATTTTCAAGAAAAGTTGTGTTTTGAATTAAAAAATACTTTTCAGTCAACAGAGAAAACAAATTTAAAAAGAAATGTTGAATATTCAAGGAAAATTATGAATTTTCAACCAAGAAGAATAATTTTTTACGAAAAAGGACGAATAATCAATAAAACACAGGAAGTTATTACACCGAAAAAACGATATTCTAATTTCAATCATTTCCCACTAAGTTTAAGAATATTTGCAACCTAAATAGGCGCCAAGAATATATTCTTAATGTACGATGAAGTCCCTCTTACCTTAAGAATATATATGCTTGTCTAATTGTAAGAATTCCCCACTAAGTTTAAGAATATAGTTGCATCCGAAATATGTCGCTGTAATTGTATAATAAGTGACGAGCTCGAAGAAATGCAACCAATTCTGAGGATAAATCGCATGTGCACATCTCTAACTCTATTTCTTTCCCTCCGCAGAGAACTTTAAGGTGAGAAAAGTTTGATGTCACACGCCAACGAATAAATAATGTAGAGAGGTTATGTCTCGGTGTGGTACAACGGTATTCAACCTCACTGTCAAATCAGACCTTTCGCACTCTAACTTTTTCTGTAAAGAGAAGCAGATGGATGTGCACACGCGATTTATCCTAAGAATTGGTTGCATTTCTTCGAGCTTCTCATTTATTACGAATTCGAAAAACTGATCGAAGAGCACGTCGCCCAAAACAAAAGAAACGTTTGGACAGTCTTTTGGTTAGAAGATACTCTTAAATTGAGAATTTCGCTTACTTCATTAAGAATATTACTAAGAATATGCCTGTAAGAATATGACACTCTTGATATTAGAATATCGTTTTTTCGGTGTATAGAGTACAATAAAAGAAGGAAAATGAAAAAGGTACTAATATTTGATTTACACTTTACTTTGACCAAGTTTCTTAAGTTTTGACTTCATCCTACATTGTTGTTTCATCTTTTTCATTCACCTGAATGAAAACTCATTCCCTATAACAAACATTTTTTAGAAAAAATAAAATATAATTCACTTCGTCCTCGAAAACTACCCTTTGTAGGTTATAGGTTTCTCAATTTTAATGAAAACTTGTATTCAATTTATTTATCTCTATGAACGATTGAAATAAAATTTCATTTTACTATTTAGTTCGATTTGATATAGAAAATAATATCAAATAAGCCATATTAATAAAGAAAAACACATTTCTTTGCTGTTCCATAATAGGGACATGCATTATGGAACACCGGTACCAGAGTCCAAAAGTTGTTTCATAATAGGTGCATAAAGGTCGTTCCGTATTTTCATAAATATAATAACTTTGCCTAAACTCAATAAACCTTTTAATAGGTGTTTCGTATTCGGAAAAGATCAGCGCATTCATTGATATAAACATTTTGTAAATATATTCTACTATCGTTCAAAAATTAACGAAAATCTCAAAACCTCCTCAAAATTTGTCTCATGATAGGTACCTTTACCTTAAATGATCCGAGATAGCGAACTAAATTGATTCAGAGGGTGCATTGTTTCAATTGTTCCAAACTTCACTCTTACAAAAAACAAAAAAATAGATGAAATTACAAATTCGTAAAAATTAGTGTTGAACCGTCTCACTCAGACGTCGCGAACTTCAGCCCTATGGGCTACGTTGGTTTCTAAACTTGACAGATTAGAATTTGTTTTATCAGATTTAGTTATTGACAGATGATCCCCATTTCGAGCCTATTTCAATCCACAAATCGACCTTATTTTATTAGATTGGCGGATCAAACTGAAGTGCGATTGTTTTGTTTCGTGAAATGTTTTAATACCGAATTAAGTTCTAAATCGAATCCTAGTTTTTACAGTGAAAC
Organism: Andricus quercusramuli; assembly: GCA_932178445.1. Taxonomy (NCBI): domain Eukaryota; kingdom Metazoa; phylum Arthropoda; class Insecta; order Hymenoptera; family Cynipidae; genus Andricus; species Andricus quercusramuli. The sequence goes on along the minus strand of CAKNXH010064231.1, from coordinate 177,519 downwards.
TTTTCTGAGTGAATACTTTTCAATGCATGCCATCTTAACGGGATTGCCCATATACTTGTAACGAGTTGGCATCAATCACTGTCAGTGATCATTATTCTCGAATGACTTTATTCTAGAAACTGAGGATAACAATCCAGTTGCCAAAAGTCCTAAAAATGTCTTATATCATCAGGAAAGACAGCTCTATAATTTTCGAAATCACCATATGGGTAATTACTGGAATGGAAGCGCTTCGCGGGAACTAATAGACCAGGCGAAGGTGCACATTGTTGCAGCCAGTTGCAGTGATTGCGCAAGCAAATCGTTTAGAGTTTATATGTAAGTATAAGAGCTATGAGCACTGGAACAGCTCCGGCTTTCAATGACATCACATCTACAGGCTCGTACAGTTGTCACGTGGGCCCAACGTGTGGCAGCATAGTCAAATTGCCACAGTTGCCTATATACCTAAATCTCTCTTCTTTTTCCTTCCTATCACTTTCTCTGCTCTACCTCTCTCTCTCTCTCTCTCTGTCGCTCATCTCCTAAACTTTTTCACAAACCTCTCAGCTTCCTAACTAAGCAGATCCTGAAACCACGTGTCCGGCACTTGATATCTCTCTTGCACTGAAAGCGCATTCTTCCACTCCTGAGATATCCATTGGTGGTCTCTGGGTCTGTCCTTTCGTCTCTGAACTCCAACAGTTCGTTCGGTGTCGCATTATGCGACAGAAGTGTCCCCGTGGAGTTTCCGTGATTCCGGCTCCAGACGAGAATTAGGTCTTTTCAGTGTTTTCACGTCGCGCGGAGTTGTCGGATGTATTTTCAAAAATGGGAAAAGCCTCCAGCAAGTTGAAGTCTAAACGCAGTCAAAGTTAGTAGTGGTCTATCACAATATATCATTTAAATAGGCATATAAATTGTGAAAAGTGCTTCCGTTCATATCTAAAAAAGTGATGTTACCAAATATTTCGAAAATATCAGACACATTGTTGTTGAAAACTTGATTGGTTGCGAAACTGCGTGAATATAACTTTCAGTGGCTGTTTTCAGTTTGTGTATCTATTAAAAAAGATTACGTACTTCTGCACTATTAATTTTTACATTCTTATTTTAAATTGAATCTTCCAAATAAGTAATTTATTTTCATGGATTTATTTATTAATAAATGCTCCTAAAAGTTATTGATAACTGATTTAATTTTTATTCTAAATTATTTTTTATCTTGGGAAGCAATTTTTCATTAAAATTTTGCTACCATGCTATAATTTGTCAAGTATTTCACACTTTTAAAGTGACGTGAAAAATGAAATTATGGAAAAGAACTTAGAATATCTTTATTCGCAAATTGTATAAATTGATTTTTAAATTTAGTAAGAAATCTGTGGAAAAATTGAAGAAAAAACGCATTTTGTCCTTTACCGACTAAAAACCTAAAATCAATAAAATGAAATCAATATTTCATACAATGTTATTTTGCTTAAGAATTTAGGTGTATTCTAAGAAAATGAAGAAGTACCAAAAAATAATCGAATCTTTCGAAAAATGGCAAACATAGTTTAAATAAACGAAAAAAATTGTTTAAACATTCATGAGTGTTCTTAGCAAACAAATTAGTACTTAAATTCTTCAAATCTGTCGTATTATCGTAACCACGTATTATTTAAATAATTTTAAAGTTACTTAAACAAATTATTTGATTGTTCTCATCGATTGAAAAACATTTAACATTCAGAAATTCATTCATTTCGCGACTTACCGGAAAAAAGCAAATGTTTGAGCAAATTAAAATTATTTTAAAATGACTGGGCATTCTTAAATTAACAATTAATTATAATTGATAGAAAAAAATTTTCGAAAAGCCTTTGGGTTCAAAATTTATCATTGATTCTTATTCTCTGATGAATTCTGAACAATATACTAAAACAAAGAATTATTTGTAATATATAGCTTTGCAATTATGTATGTTTTACAAAAATCTCGGTTTGGCCCAAATTTGGAACTCACTTTTCTGCGTATTCGAACAAAACTTGAATGACACTGACAGTACCGGTAAAAATTGTCGGTACCAGTAACAAAAAATTACCGGTAACTGACAATAAGATTTCTGACAAAATTTTGAACAATTTAGGATTTATTTTGAAAGATTAATTTTGAGTTTTGGAGATTTCAAAATATGTCGAAAAAAATCCGGAAGATTTCAAGAAAATTTTATTTTTGTGGGATTTTAAAAATTCTAGGAAAGCTTAATTGTTTCAAAAAATATTTTGAAGTTTTGAAAAGATTCGAAAACAATTGAAATCTTGAGAAAATGTTTGAAAATTTGTAACAAAATGAAGATTTTTGAAGATTTTCAAAAAAAGTTTAGAAGCATTTTAAGAAGTTTGAAAGGGTTAAAATGAATGAAAAAAATGTCAAAAAGAATCTAGAAGATTTAAAGGCAATTTCAAAACAAAATCGAGAACAAAATTTTAAATTTCAAGATTTCAAACAATTTCAAACAAAATTTCTTAAAGGTTGTAAGAGAATAATAATTTTTTTTTAAGATTCGTAGAAAATTTTTGGATGAATTTTTATTTTTAAAAATGAATTCCAAGAGAAAATATTTAAAATTATTTTAAAACATTTATTTACTTCAAGAGAATATTTAAGAAGATTTAGAATGATTTGAAACATTTTCAAAAATGAGTGGAAGATTACAAAGCAAACATTTTTACTTTGCAGAATTTTTTATAAATTTTAGAAAAATTCAAGTAAATTTAAAGGATATTAACGAATTTTAGAAGTTTTAAAGAGATCAGAAATATTTTTAAACTTGGAAATATTTTCAAAAATTTATAAAATATTTTTCTTGTAAACTTCTAAAACACTTCACTATCTTTTAAACTGACTCCAAGTTTGCCTAATATTCTGTAAAATCCTGTAAAATCAAATTTTTTTTTTTTAATTTTCGAAATCCTTCTTTGACAATCTTCAAAAATCGTATAGAACTTTCTGAAGACTCTTAGGAAAATTTTATTTATATATCTTTAAAAACAAACTGATAATACTTATTTCCTGGTTCTCAGATCTCAGAGACTAATTTTAGCTCGAATTTAAGTGTTCAATTTTATTTTTTTTTAAATAAAATGTGTCACAAGTTCCTATTTGAAATCGTTCGCAGAAATTATATAAAGTGTTATGGTTGACGTCTGCAAAATATCTCAGAAAATAAAAACATTTTCCAGACTGAAAAAAATTACATTCACGCAAGGTCTTCTGTCAATATTATTTTAGTAACCCGATGAAATCCTGTCGTAAAAAAGTGGTGTAACAATATGTCTCGAAAACCTGGCCGTCATTGTTGTTGAACACCTGAATGGGTTTTCAGTACGAAAGTTTTTTCATACCTTAAATTAAAAATTTTGAAATTCTTGCGCCGTTAAATTAAAACTTTCAAATTATCTAATAAATTATTGAAAAATATTAGTACATGTTTTATTTTACTGCTTTTCGCTGGAATTTCTATTTTTTTTTAAAGAATTCTGATGTAAAATCATAAAGTTTCGAAGAATTGAAATTTGTAACACATTTTAGATTGTGTTAGTTTTTTTTTTCTTTAAAGAATAGCATTTTTAAACAAAAGACATTATGAGGATTCCCAATTTTGAACAATTTTAGGTTATGTTAGAGTCCTACACCGGAAATAAGTATTTCTAGTAAAAATATTAGATTTCAAAGATTAAACAGTTTTCAACAACTTACGTTTTTCGGTTTTGCTAGATTTTTTAACCGGAAATTTACATATTTGAACACAAATCATTATATTTTAAAGATTCAGTATTTTGAATTTTTCAACAGTTTCAGGTTATATTCACGTTTTTCACAGGAAATCGGTTATTATACAAAAATTGAAAAAAAATTATTTCAAAGAAGATTGACAACTTCTTAACAATTTAAGGTTATGTCGACATTTTAAACCAGAAATCAATGTATTTAGTAGAAAATCATTTAAAAGAAGATAACATTTTTGTGCTTTTTTCACCGGAAACGTCGATATAGATTTCAAAGAAGCTTTTTAAAATTTTTAAACAATTTAAGGTTCTGTTAACTTTTTTTTCATTAATTAACGGTTATTTTAAACTGAAATAATTCAATTTCAAATAAGATTTATAACCTTGAACAATTTTTGGTTATGTTTTAATAGTAATGTTTTTTCTCGAAAATTGGTATTTATTTTAACCATACAAAAATCATATGAGTTTTCAGATTATCATTATTCTTCAGATCATCATTCAGAGTCATTAAATTCACAATTTTCGGGTTTGTTAGAGTTTTTGACGGATATAGGTGTTTCCAATAAGAAAAATATTGGATTAAAAAGAAAATGAAAAATTTTCGGTTTTGATCGGGGTTTTTCATCGAAAAACGGTATAGATTTTAAACAAAAAATATGAGGCTTAGAAGAAGATTTACAATTTTGAACAATTTTTTTTTATCATCTTATTATTTTTTGTGCAAAATTGGTTATTCGTTATAAGGAGTAATTATTTTTTAAAGAAAATTAACAATATTTTAACGATAATGGGGTACATTAGCGTTTTTCGCCGACAATTTTATTTCAAATAAAAATCATTTGGCTTCAAAAGTAATCAAGTATATATTTTTTTAAGAAAAATGCAAAGGTTTAATTATCTAGATACTCTAAAAAAATATTCTATATTAATTGATGGGTGGCTGTACAGAACTATTCATTGCATACAAAATTCTTCGAAAATAAACACACATTTTGATAAAAAGATTTTTTCAAAATCTCATTTTTTGATTTCATAATTTTTTTTTAAAATAAAGTTTTGAATAAAATTGAGAGTGAAAATTTTAACGCAGTAATCATTTTTGTACTTTTAGCATTGATATTTTTTGGCTTTATCATCATTTAATAAAAAAGATATTTTCTGATTTTTAGCATTAAATTACTGTGATACTGTGATATCGCGATATTCAATTAGGGTAAGAGCACTAGTGGTTGGCACTGCGCCAGTTATTGGCACCCTCTCTCATTTTTGTTAAATTTTAAGAAAATGCAAACATTTATCGTATTTTGATGGTATTATTTTAATTCTACCATTATTTCTGCGTGTACCGACATATATAATTCATACAAAATAATGTCAAATTTAGTGATAAAATAATGAATTCACTTCAGATCTTAGGGTGCCAAGAATTTATCAGGTTTTCTAAAGAAAATTTTTAGCTGACAACATTTTTTAATTTTGTTCAAACAACGTTGTGAATAAGTAAATCTGTTCCAATTTTTGTGAATATTGAAAAGAAATACTTGCAATATAATCAAAATAAGGAATGAACCTCGGCAATCATTTATTTATTAATTTTAGGGGGGGTGCCAATGGAAGTTAATATAAAAAGTATGGTCTTTAGTCGTTGGCACCCCAGTGCCAATGACCAGACCATGCAATTCGGGAATGATTTCATTCATTGGCACCCCTGCCTCGCCGGAAAAAAGTGAGGTTATGTAATCTCAAGACCTTGTGTTGACATGAGCCATTTCACGTATTTCTGATAAAATGAAGTGTTAAAAGTGCCGGAACAACAAAAGTCTTTACTAGGTAGACGAAAAAGTAGCTAACAATTATAATGAAGCTGTCATTTTAATACCGGTATATACCGGTAATCGTAACCTCCAAAGTTCTGTTCATTTAATTTATTATTCTTTTTAGGCCTCGAGGTATAGGTAAATATTGGTTTTATTTAAATTATAAATAGAATTTTATTATCTTTATACATATTGTGTTTAATAATATTGTCGTACAATGTTTTAAATGTTACGCAGGAATTCATGTTATTATAAATAGCCAAAGTTTTTATTTAATCGGTGGGTGATTTGTTTTAACTTTATTTATGTATCCATGTTTGAATTTGTTTCTTAATTTTTCTAGTTTAAAGTAGAAAATGAGAAAATTAGTAATATTTATGGTTTTTATTTTATTTATTGCCATATGTTTGCCCGTCAGAGAGTATCTCTGAGGAAAGAAAAACATAAGCCGAAGAATACATATGTGACATGGCTAGGCTTTATAGCTGCTGTCAAAGATATTGGCTTGTCCAAAAACAAAATTTATAAAATACTAAATTTAGAATTATTAATAGAAAATTTATTTCATATTTTCAGTTGCACAATTTGTTTTTATCAATGTTTTAACGCAATTACAGGAGTTTGAAGAGGTTATGTGAGTGTAGTGCCAATCACTGGTGACGAGGGGTGCCAATAACTGGGGTTAGCAGTGCCAAGCACTAAAATTTTGGGACTACATGCTTATTTTTAATAATTTTTCAAGTTTTTTTCATCTTTGAATAATAATTCAACATTCCAGTGTGTTCTGCATAAAATTTGGAGTGCCGGTATGATTATCACTATTACAGAATTCAATATTTTATGTGTTTATTTATTTCCTAAAGTCTAAATTTCCTCTTAAGGTGCCAATAACTGGTGCTCTTACCCTATGATTTTCTCGGAAGAGGATAAATCTTTTGATTCAAACATTTTTTATTCTAACCTAACATCCCAATATCTCGAGAACAAGTTCTTATTTTTGAAAAAAATAGAAAACTGGATTTTTAATCCATGTTCAAAGCCGCTTTTGAAAACCTATGAAATTTTTATCTTAAAATTCTCTATCAATTTTTTTCAGAACTGGCTAACTTTCTTACATTAAACTTTGTTTACCCATATTTAGATACATGATATATCAGGTGCATGTTTTAATTTTTATTTTGAACTAAAAATGGAATTTCTTGTCGCAATCCGCAGCTGGATAACTTTTTTAATAAAAAATGCATCGCCTCAATTCTGCAATACTTCAGCTTGGGAGTAGACTTTTGTTTCATCATTAAATTGTGATTTCGATTCCACAGAATGCTTGAGACAAAAAAAAATATTCATGCGATTTAATTTTTTAGTATAATAAGTTAAATAATACTCTAATTCCAAATAATATAAAAAAAAAATTTCTCAAAAAACAGTGGATATCACTGCTTAATTATCAAACATGCTGGACCTCGTCAGTGGATTCATTTATTCAGTAACAAATTACATAAATTCCTTGTCAGGGACGTAGTTAAAAAATTCTTAAAATTTTTTTTTCATTG
>CAKNXH010064231.1:102439-169994 GCA_932178445.1 Andricus quercusramuli | reverse complement strand
GGTTGAAAATTAATCCTCTTGGTTCAAAATGCAACTGTTTGGTTAAACAAAAATATTTTTTAGTTGAGAATTCACCTGTTTTGTTGATAATTTGTCTTTTTTATTTAATTAAAATGTTCTCTAATGAAAATTAAAATCTGTTTTTGGTTGCAATATCAACTATCACATTTTTCGATGAAAAATCACCTTTTTGGTTATAAATTCATGTTTTTTGTTAAAAATTCGTCTTTTTGGTTGAAAATTGATCTGTTTAAGTGAAGAATTCAAATTTTTGTTTGAAAATTTCTCCTTTTTTGTGTGTAAATTTTGACTGTTTTTGGATTTAGATGTAAATTTGCTTTGGTTGAAATATTTTCTGTAACATTTTTCGTTGAAAATTAATTTTTCAGGTTTTGTTGTTGTTGTAACCTAATTTTATAATTGGGAATTCAACTATTTGTTTTAAAATTCAGCTGTTTGCTTGAAAATTATTTTTTCTGTGTGAAAAACTCATATTTCAAGTTGAAAATTCAAATGTTTTATCGAAAACTCATGTATTTGGCTGGATAGTCGAACATTTTGGTAGAAATTTAAATATTTTGTAAAAAGTTGAACTATTTTATAGAAAGCTCTCCCTCTGAGATTGAAAACTAACTTTTTTAAGGTAAAAATTCAACTATTCCATTTTTGGTTACAAATTGATCTTTTTCAATTTAAGAATTCAACTATTTGCTCAAAAATTGATCAGATTTGTTGAAAAGTTGTCTTTTTTGGTAGAAAATTAATCCTCGTGGTTCAAAATGCAACTGTTCGGTTAAAAAAATCTGTTGTTGTTGAGAATTCAACTGTTTTGTTGAAAATTCGTCTTCTTTTATTTAATTGAACTGTTCTGAAATGAAACGTAAAATCTGTTTTTGGTTGAAATATCAACTATTACATTTTTCGATGAAAGTTCATGTTTTTGGTTGAAAATTGATGTTTTTTGTTAAAAATTCGCCTTCTTGGTACAAAATTAATCTTCTTGGTTAAAAATTTATGTATTTGGTTGAAACTTCGTTTTTTTGTTGTTGTAGTGAATTAATGTTTTTTCTTAAAAATGCATCTTTTTGGTTGAAAATCAATCTTTTGAAGTAGAAAATGCAAGCTTTTATTTGAAAGTTTGTCTTTTCATTAAATGTAACTGTTTTTGATTTTAAATGTAAATATGCTTTGGTTGAAATTGCATTTTTCGTTGAAAATTAATTTTTTTAGTTTCAAAACTTAACTTTTTTGTTAAAAGTTCATTTATTGTTGTTGTTGTTGTTGTCAATAATTAATTTTCAACTGAAAATTTAACGATTCATTTAAAAATCCAAGTTGAACTATCTTGTAGAAAGCCTGTCTTTTGGGATTGAAAATTAATTTTTCTGAGTGAAAATTTGACTATTCCATTTTTGGTTGAAAATTGATCTTTTTTAATGTAAAAATGTAACTGTTTGGTTGAAAATTCAACATTTTTAGGTTAAAAATGGATCTTTTCTAGTTTAAAAATTCAAATATTTGGATAAAAGTTATGTATTTTCCTGAAGAATGGTATTTTTTGGTAGAAAATTAATCTTCTTTGTCGAAAATTCATCTCTTTGGTTGAAAATTCATCTTCTTGGTTGAAATTTTATCTCTTTGGGTTGCAATTCCACATTTTTTTGTTATAAATACCACTGTTTGGTTGAAAATTAATTATATTTTTTGCTGAAGATTCAAATGTTTCGTTTATACTTTTTGTTTAAAAATATGACTGTTTGGTAGAAAATTAATCATCTTTTTTGGTTGAAGATTCAAATATTTCGTAAAACATTAATTTAAAAAAATTGTTTAACTGTAATTTTAACAATTTTGTTGAGAATTCAACTGTTTGGTGAAAAGTCAATTTTATTGTTGAAATACCATATTTACGGGTTGAATATTTAATTCATTTGTAAAAAAAACTCATATTTTTGTTTGGGAAATCAAACAATCTGCTAGAAAATTTAAGTAATAGTAGAAAATTTAACAGTTCTGTAAAAAATACGTTTTCCTGAATAAAAATTTAATTTCTTCTAATGGAAATTAAACTTCTCCATTTTTTGTTAAAAATTGATCTTTTTTGTATAAAAATTTAACTTTTTTTGTCGAAAATTTCTGTAATTTGTTGAAAGTTTTTCTTTTTGGTAGAAAATTAATCTTCTTGGTGTAAAATTCACCAATTTAATTACAAATTTATACACTTTTGTTGAAAGAAACTTGTATTTTTTGTACAAAATAAATCTTTTGATAGAAAATTAAATTCCCTGGTTGAAAATTCATCTATTTGGTTGAAATTCAACTTATTATTAGTTGAAAATTTAACATTTTGGATGTATTTTTTTATTGACTGAAAAATCTTTCTTCGTTGAAAATTCGTCTTCTTTATTCAAAAATGTATCTTTTTTGGAAAGAGTTCATCTTTATTTAATAAAAATTCAACTGTTTGATTGAAAATGAATCTGTTTTGGTCGAGGATTCAACTAGTTTGAAAAAATTCGTATTTTTTGTACAATTGAACTATTTTTGTATTTTTGCCCCCCCCCCCCAACCCCCAAATCGCTTAACGAAATTTTTTTAAAAGGGGGGGGGGGGGGGGGTAAAAAAACTTTACGTCATTTATGCACGGCCCCTGACGAGTCAAGAGTCAGTAAATGACGGTAAAGGCATGTGCATCAATAAAAAAAAGCAATAGAACGAATATTTCTTTTGTTCACTTGCAAATTCTATTAGTTCAGACTAGACTTTGTCTTTTTGTACTTTGCCCATATTTGTTATTGCATTACATCATGTTTTCTTTTGAGAAATTAAATGTTTTTTTACTTTCTTGTTCAGATGTTCTTTTCAATAAGGTGTTCAATTTTATTATTTGAAATATCAACGAAGAATATTATAGCATACGATGGTCGTAATGTTAACTGATTTCCTTTGAATATTAAAGCAGATGGTCAGTGTGCCGCGATATCGATTTATGATAAAAGAAATATTTGATAAGTAGAAGAGGTCTTTGTCGCCTACTCACACCTACACTGACAAAAAAATTATTTGAATAAAAGAAAATTTCTTTGGTTCAAAGAAATGATAGTGCAGAATATGGCAGATGAAATTTTTCTTTAGTTTAAAGAAATTTTGTGTGTGGATCTAAGGCACGCAATGCTCGAACCAAAGAAATATTTATTCGACGCAATATTTTTTGAACTACATAAATTTGTTATTGATTGTAAGAAATACGTATTTGATATTATTGCTCAGTTCATTAATGTAAAAAAGTATGACGTAATTGCATGAGGATAATTATTACATACAGATAAATATAACTCGGACTGAGTAAAACTTTTTTAAAATCAAATTTAGTAATATATCATTCATTGGGTCAAATGAACTTTATTTGAGGTGAAATAAATATTTCTCTGTAACAAATAAACGTTTTTTTAATGAAAATAAATAAATAGACTTGAGAACCAATTTCTATTGTGAGATTATTATAGGATCTGCGAACCTGGCGCTATTTGTCCTGAACTACTCGATACAGATCAATTATTTTACGAAGATATTTTTTTGAACCGATTATATTAAAGAAATATCTCTTTCACTCAATGGATATCACCTTAGTTAATTATATCACATTCTGAGCTAAAAAACTATTTCTTTGTTTCAAGGAAATGGCGCTCAAAGAAATTATTTTTCTAAATTCATACACGAATTTTTTGCCTTTAAACAATATTCAGTACAATTAAGTAAACGGTTTTATCGGGTCAAAGAAATAAAATTTAAAAAAATTCTTTTGGATCCAAGAACTTTGTTCCAAGTAGAGTATTCATTACCGTAAAAGGAAACCCGCATAGAGAAAATGATAATTGAAATTGCAGGAATTCATCAATAATATAAAGTTATATATTATCATATGAGTAATAAACATGATAGATATTTCATCCTTATTCCTGGTATTTTTTATATAAAAAACAGGAAAGAAGAAACTGTCTAGTCACATGACAAATAATGTGCAATTCTTTGCAAAAAATTTCCGTGATCATCTTTGGTGCAGAACGTAATTAATTATCTGTCATTATGATATCATTTTTTTACACACACGGAGAAATTTCACGAAAAATGCTTTTCTTTTGTATATATTAAAAAAATCATATTTTTGACCTATTTTGAAAATCTTCCTCTTTTTCCCCTTTTTCTTGGGTTTTCGCTCAAATGCGAACTGAATATTACTGAGTACTATTTGGTTGAAAATTTAACTGTTTTTTTTTTTCGTTTCTTTTGCTTGAAAGTGCAACTATTTGGTTCTAAAGGCAACTTTTTGTTTGAAAATTAATTTTTGTTTGATAATTAACTTTTTTGTTTTTTAACTCACCTCTTTTCTAGAATATTAGTTTTTTCGGCTAGAAAATTTAACAATTTGGACTTTGTCTTTTTGGTTTGTAATTCATCTCTTTTAGTAGAAATTTGTTATTATCGAGAAAAATTTTGTTGTTTTTGAAGATTCATCATTTGTTTAGAAATTCATCACTAGATTAGAATCTAATTATTTTGCTCAAATTTCGTTTCTCTTGCTTGAAATTGCAACTGTTTGGTTCTAAATGCAATATTTGGAGGAATTGTTTGTTGTTGTTGAAAACACAATCATTTCATTAGAATTTTATTTCTCTTGATGAAAAATTCTTATTTTTTGGTAGGAAATTAAACTATTTGGTTGAAAATTCAACTGTTTTCTAGAAAATTAGATGATTTTTCTGATTTTTTTTTTTTTTTTTTTTTTGACTGAGAAATCTTTCTTGGTTGAAAATTCGTCTTTTTGCTTCGAAAATTCATTCCTTTCAGTAGAAATTCAATCGTTTTTTTGGATAAAAATATAACAGTTCACCTGAATGTTTAACTACTACTTTGTTGAGATTTCATTCCTCTTGCTTAAAAGTGCAACTATTTGGTTCTAATGCAACTATTTCATTAAAAATGATTTTTTGTTTGGTTAAAATTCAATCATTTTCTTGAAAATTCATCTTTTTGGGTTAAGAATTCCAGTGTCATTGTAGAAAATTCAACCACTTGTTTGAAAATTCAACTGGTGCCTAGAAAATTTGTCTTTTTCGTTTGAAAATTCGACAGTTTTGTTAAAATTCTTCTCTTTTTTGTCTGAGAAATATTTCGTGATTGAAAATTCATTTCTTTTGGTATTTTGCTATAGAAAGATAGAACTGTTTGGTTAAAAGTTGAAGTTTTTTTTCTAATTAATTTTTTTATCAGAAGATTCCTCATTTTAGTTTTAAATTAATCTCTGCTTATAATTTAACTATTCTATTTAAAATTCATTTTTTTTCTTGGAAATTTTTTTTTTTTCAATAAAAATTTAACTATTCTATTTCTGATTGAAAATTAATTTTTTTTTTAGTAGAAAATTAAACTATTTGATACAAGTTTATTATTTTTTTGATGAAAACTCGTCATTTATTGTAGGAAATTGATCTTCTTGGTTGAAAATTCAAGTATTTCGTTAACAATTCATCTTATTTTATTCATATTTTTCTGGTTAAAAATGCAACTGGTTAAAAATAAATAATCTGTTTTGGTTGAGGATTCAACTTTTTTGTAGAAAATTTGTCTTGTTGTCTTGAAAATTGGATAATTTTGTTGAAACTCTCTTCTTTTGTGACAGAAAAATGTTTCTTGGTTGAAACTTCGTCTTCCAGGTTTAAAAATTCATCTATTTTGTTAGAAATGCCATCTTTTTTTGTTAAAAAATTATATTTTCGGTTAAAGATACATAATTTTAGTTGAAAATTCATGCCTGGTTTAAAATTGCATTATTTTATTGCAATTTCGATTTTCTTGCCTGAAAATGTAACTATTTGATTCTAAATGCAACAGTTTTGTTAAAAATGATTTGAATGATTCAACCATTTGGTTGAAAATTTTACTTTTTGCTTGAAAATTCGACAATTTTTTTAAAATTCTTCCCTTTTTTGACTACAAGATATTCCTTAATTGAAACTTCGTCTTTAAGATTTGAAAATTCATCTCTTTTGCTGGCAATTTTATCTTTTTTGCTGAGAAATTCATATTTTTTGTTGAAGATACATAATTTTAGATGAAAATTAATCTCTTGTTTAAAATTTAATTTTTTTTGTTTAAAATTCTACTCTTTGCTAAAAATGTATTTCTTTTGGTAAAAAAACTGATCATTTTTGGTTAAAAATTCAACAATTTTGTTGAAAATTCGTCTTTTCATTCGTCTTTTATTCCACTAATTTGTTAAAAATTAATCTTATTTGATTGAACCATTTTGTTGAAAAATCGTATTTTCTGGTTGAAATGTCAACTATTACATTTTTTGTCGCGAATTTATCTTTTTTTTTGTTCCAAATTCGACTACTTGGATGGTAGTTGAACTACTTTGTTGAAAAATAATTTTTTTTTAGTTTGAGGTTCATAAGTTTAGTTGAAAATTTATCTCTTTGTTAAAGATGCTCAGTTGCTCACTATAATTTATTAAAAATCGAACAATTTGAAAATAGATTTTTTGAATGAAAATTTAATTATTCCCTTTAAATGGTAGAATCTTTTTAAGTTGAAAATTCATCTTTTCGGTTGGAAATTATTCTAGTTTTCAAAAATACAATATTTTCACTTGAAATATCAGGAATTTAAAGCGTTTTACACTGAAATCAATATGGCACCTACATGTGTTTTATTAAAAAGAATTTATTTTCCAATTTCCGTGAAAAATCACCCCTTTTCTCCTGTTTTGAGATGATTTTTGTGCGTGAAGTCTACTACCCCTTTGAACAAAAACTCAAAAATCAAAATTCGAAATAAGGATTTAACGGAAATTAATATAGAATAGTGGCAAGAATGTACAGGAGAAGAGATATGTTTGAGACTGATGTGTTATTTTATCTTTGACCTTCATTATATACGGATTTAATCATCTTTTCATGATTCACTACGTAGGTATTGCGTGGAGTTTCCGGTTTCCGTCAGTGAGTACTCTCCATAATTTCGGCACCAGTGGCCGCCGGCGGAAACGAGATGACCTTTCTACTTCCGTCTCCTGCAAAGATTTACGTCAAAACAGGCATACTCTTCACCTGCAACCGGAAGTGAATGTGCAACGAGAACCTTCGTTAATTATTATTACGCCACCATCTCCCGAGAGTGAATCCAGATTTAATGGACGGTAAGTGGATTATTTTAGTCCTTATATGTTATCAATCGAAAAGTTATAACTGTTCAAATTAAGGGCATGTGACACTTACACGATTCCTACCTTACCAACATTTTTTTGACACACCAATTCCACGGTAAAAAATTTTATTTTTTAAAATTGTAAAAAATTGTTAGTACATAAACGTTCCTTAGTCCCTTCTCTCCAGTTCCCAAACCTTCAGCTTGGTATTTCATTTCGTGTGGAATTGGTGCGATAAAAAAATGTCGATAAAGTAGGAATCTGATAAGTGTCATACCTCAAGAAAACTCTGCTTTTTCTTCATACGAAATTTAATCCAACCATTACACTCAATGTAGTCTCAATTGTTATAAAAACATGAAATTTGGTGTAAAGGTTCCTTTTGCGAATCAAAAACTTTTACAACGGGTGCAAAAAGTTGAAAAAAATAATTATTTAAAAAGAAATAGTGTACAATTTTTTTTTAAATAATTAAAATTTATATACGTATTAGTGTGACAATGAAGACCCCATTTACACTTGAGTCCCTCTATAACAGTTCCCTCTATAGCTGACAAGGCGGTCCGATGGGACGAGAGGAGGCGTTTGTAAGGTCAGCGGAGTTGCGATGTTTACGGTTCGGCGCTATAAGAAGCCACAAGCAAGAAGGAGAAGGAGAAAGGTTCGGAGAGTCCCTCTATAGCATCTTTGTTGATTAAGGGTACCCCCGAGACAGGTGCTATAGAGGGACTCTAGTGTAATTGATTTTACTGCTTCCTCCAACCTGTTCGACGCCCTTTGCATAAAAAAGACGCGTATGTTTTGTTCTAAATAACAAAAAATTTAGAGGTTCTACCAGACACTTTAAATTTTAAGTCCGTCAAGAATACTTTCATCGAAAATATCAAAAGCAGACCTAATATCTTTTTTTGAAGGGTTATTATTCCTTATAAAAAGAACTTTAATACTAGTGACTAGCTCTTACTTGACACAATTTTGGTAGAAAATTCCAAAAATTGATTTGAACTGTAATTTTTTGTTCTAAAGTTCAATCGCTTTTTTTCTAGAAAATTTAACCGTTTGGTGGAAATTTTGGTTTTCTTTTAATGAAAAATCTTGTTTAAAACTTTGTCTTTTTGGTCTGAAGATTCATCTCTTTGCGTAGACATTTTATCTTTTTTGGTTAAAAAACAACTGTTTGATCAAAAGTTGAACCAGTTTGTTAAAAATTCAGTTTTTTTTATGATAGTTCATCATTTCCGCTGAAAATTCATCTCTGGTTTAAAATTTAAGTATTTAGTTGAAAAATAGTTTTTTTTTTAATTACTTTTTTAACTGGAAATTTAACTATTCCTTGTTTTCGAAAATCTTTATTTTTCAGTAAAAAATTAAACTTTTTTGTCGAAAGTTAAGGTATTTGGTTAAATGTTCGCCTTTTTGGTTGAAATATCAATAATTACATTTTTCGTCAAGAAATTCTCTTTTTTGGTCGAAAATTCAGGTACTAGGTTGTAAATTAAACTCGTTTATTAAAAGCTGATTTTTTTTGTTGGACTTTCATTTCAGTTGAAAATTCATCTCTTTGTTTGAAAATTCAATTTTTTTATTGAAATTTTGGTTATTGCTGAAGACTAATTTTTTCAACAGGAAATTTAACGATTGCGTTTTTAGTTGAAACATTATTTTTCTCAGTTGGTTAAAAATTGACCTCTTTCATTGTACATTTTTATATTTTTTCATTTTTTTTTGTAGAAAATTCATTTTCTTGTTTGAAAATCCACGTTTCTGGTTGAAAATTTAACTATTCGTTAATAATTTAACTTATGGGCTTAAGATTCATCTCTTTGGTTAAAATTCGAACTATTTCGTTAAATATTCGTTTTTTTCTTGTTACAAATTAAGTTTTTTACCTGAAAACTTAACTATTCCATTTTTGCGAAAATCTATATTTCTCAGTATAAAATTAAACTCTTTGGTCAAAAGTTAAGGTATTTAATTAAAAGGTCGCCTTTTTGGTTGAAATATCAACTATTACATTTTTCGTCGAAAATTCATCTTTTTTGGTCAAAAATTCAAGTATTAGGTTGTAAATTAAACTTTTTTGTTAAAAGCTAATTTTTTTTGGTTGGTAGTTCATTTTAGTTGAAAATTCATCCCTTTGTTCGGAAATTCAATTGTTTCATTGCAATTTTGCTTTTTGTTGAAGATTAATTTCTTTAACTGGAAATTTACCGACTGCATTTTTTGTTGAAATTTGATCTAACATAATTGGTTCAAAATTTACCCCCTTCATTGCAAATTTTTATATTTTTTCTTTTTTTTTGTGAAAAAATTCATTTCCTTGATTGAAAATCCACATTTCTGGTTGCAAATGTAACTATTTGTTAATAATTTAACTATTGGGCTGAAGATACATCTCTTTGGTAAAAAAGTCAGCTATTTCATTAAAAATTCTTTTTTTTTTTTAACTGAAAATTCAACCATTTCCTTTTTTGATGACATTTCTTTTCAGTAGGAAATTAAACTATTTAGTCAAAAATTCATATATTTTTCTGAAGATTTGTCTTTTTTTGTTTTATTAAAAAAAATTGTAGACGTTCTTCCAGATCCTTTCAATTCTAATTCGGGTAAGAATTTTTTCATCGAGAAAATCAAAAGTAGGCATAATTTCTTTTTTGAAGGGCTATTGTTGTTCAAAAGAGGAATTAATAATCATAGCTCTTATTACAAATATGCTTTGAAGTCACAAGGGCATGTAACACTTATCCTATTCCTACTTTAGCGACATTTTTTGTGGATCATATCAATTTCAGACGAGATGAGATATCAAACTGAAAATTTGGAAAAATGAAGAAAAGTGACTATGGATAACGTTTATGTACTAATACATCTTTACATTACTACAACCAAAAAACTTGCGATTTTTTTTGCAGTAGTAAAAATTTGATAGTACACAAACGTTCCTTATTGCCTTCTCTATATTTTCCCAAAATTTCAGTTCGATATCTTATCTGGTGTAAGATTGGTATGATCCGAAAAAATGTCGGTAAAGTAGGAATCGGATAAATGTGACATGCCCTTAAGGGCATGTGACACAGCGAAATACCTATATTGCCGACCTCACTTTATCAGTTGACTGAATTTTTTCTTGAACCTGAGAACTTATGAAAAAAATAAAATATCGAGCTGAAACTTTGGAAAATGTATTAGAATACAATAATGTACGTTAAAGTACTTTATTTGGGTAGGAACTTCACTAAACATTATTTCCGAACAAATTAAAACTGGGAGCCCATTGTCACATATTTTTTCTGAAACTCGAGATTTTTTGAACTTTCGAACTTTTTTTATACATAAAATATCGGCCTCAAACTTTCAGAAATGCAAGAGCCGACAGGAAACTACGTTAAATTCCATCATTCAACAATAAAAGATATAAAAAAAATTATTTCAACAAAATCACATCCTAGAAAAAAAAACAATTTTGGAATATTTTTGGATTTTTTAAAAGTATTTCTAGAATTTTAATACCATAAAAACGTTCCTTAGTGCCTTTTATACAATTTCTGAATTTTTAATTTGACATGTTAATTCGTGTGGACGTAAGTTTTTGCAAAAATATGTCTGTAAGGTAGGAATCGGGTATTAAATAGCTTCAAAGTCTTTAAAACCTGAGTTTTTTTTACCTTTTTCAAAGCGAGTTAACATGTATTTTTGATTTTTTTGACAAAATAATTTTTAAATGTCGCTAGAGCAATTTGAAAAATTCAATTATTTTTGAAAAATCCAAATATACATTATCCTTTTGGAAAAAAAGTGACGCATTTTTTTCCAACATAAATGTTTAAAGGTTGCTGAAGGTCATTAGAAAATGAAATTATTTTTTAAAAGTCAGAAAAAATGTATCACAAATGTAGAAACTTAATATAATTTATTTTCATAGGAGCACATTTTCGGGTGATATTATTTTAAAAATATTGAAATCTGAAACATTCGGAAAACTCAACTTCTTTAGTTCAAATCAGTTTTAAAGTAATTATTGTAATTATTGCATTCTTCCATGTTGTGTTTTATTTCTGTAATTATTCCATTTTTTAAAAAGTCATCCTGTATTTTTTTCCATTAACATAATTTTTAGGGGTTGCGGATTTTTTGTTAATTTAATAATTTTTTAAGAATAAAAAAATATATTTTACATTATAATTGTATAATAAATCCAAAGATATGAAAAGGAAACTTTTGGAAGCATCACGGCTCGACTTTAAAAATTTGTTTGCAGAGACTATATTCATCTGATAAAAACTTAAAACTGGGTAAAACTGACAGAGGTAAATTTGTAAATACTGCAGTTTAAAATATGTGAAAAATTGTACATATAAACACTTTTCTCCTGGAAAAAGAAAAAAATCGACAGTAAATTTTTATGAAAAATTTTCAAATCATTTAAAAATATTTTTATGAAGATGTTGATTTTGATTCCAGTGAGAAATTAATGAATTAATTAACTCTTTCGAAAAGTATCGTATTTTTCGAAAAATCGGAATTTTTTATATTCCGGTATAAAAAAGTTTTTTGAACAGATAAAAGTTTTTCAAAATTATTTAAAAGAAAAAAGCATAGTGCTACTTTTTCAGAATAGGCATGAAATGTGAAAGTTCGCTTAAAATTAAAACCGTCCAAGAAGCAAGTATTTACGAATGTGTTTTGAATTTAAATATATGCAAATTTTGAAGGTACCAGGTGGAATTTATTACCGAATCAGTTTCTAGCCAAATACGATTTTTGGCCAGACCTTAAAATAACAAAGAAACTTTAGTAATTAAGTGAAATTGAGCCAAATGGAGAAAACTTATTTATTGTACTTCGCGCGGTCTCTGAACTCTAATTATTTAAGCAAAAATGAAGCATAAAAATGTTTTCATTCTGCCGATAATTTCATGCACTCAAAATCCCTGAGCTGTGACTTTTATGAATTATCTTCAAAGAGCTTTACAACTAGAGAGTGAGAATATAATAGAACCGCTGGAGAACGAACCGGTTTCTCTTGATCTTTACCATCAAAATAATGTTGAGCTCACTCGTATATGAGAGTCTATGATCTCGAAATTCTTGCAGAACAGAATGAAAGGGAGAAACAATGTAAAAGTTTCCATATCTGAATGGATTTAATCAACTTTTTGATTTTCAAGATCATCTCTTGAAAATAAAGACTCTCTAAATTTGAATTTAAAAAAATGGTTACTAATTAACTGTAGTAAAAATTTATTATAATTTTTAGATGTATTTAATTTAGTAATTTTCAACATTTCACTACAGTTGTAGTCAATAATAACTATGAACTAGTAGTGATTTATATAAAAAAATCAATTGGTATACGTCTTTTAATTATTTCAAATTGAGAACACGAGATAATATATTTAAGGTAACAAATAAATTCAAATGAAAGGAAACTAAATTTCGCGATTGAAATATCTGACGTCGTAAACTACGTCAGTAATGATGTCATAATACGTCTGATACTACATCATTTCCGAAGTACTTTACGGCGACGTTTCTTCAGTAGTTGCCGACGTCGTTTCTGACGTAATTTCAACGTAGTTTCCTACGTAGTCAGCCTTTTCAATAGGGACTCGATTAAATATCTGATATACGTTGAATTATGATAAATTTTTGAGAAATTCAAGGCCCTTGTTCAAAATAAAAAACCAACTATTTGTACACTACCGTCGGAAATTGTGCGCACGTCTCGTGTAAGCGCTATTAAAAATCACTGCTGACTTCGAACCACGAGCTCATGAAATTCCACGTCTATTGGTACCCGAACAATATTTCTTCGACCTTCTGAAAATAGTACAGCACTTGAGAAGTTCAAAAAAAAATCAAGATTTTCTCAAATTTTCTACCTCAAATTCAACATTAAGCACGACCTAGGACAATTTTTTCAAAAATCTGAAAATTATACGACATCGAGCCTAAAATCTTACCTTTAATTTAAGCTAAGAAAACTTAAAAAATCTTTATGGGTGCCCGAGATATGATCAAAAATGTTCAATCGTATCTGAGCTCAATTTTAATCGACGATCACGGTTCTCGGCTGGTCTTCTACTCGCCTCCTTCGTTGAGGTAGGACACCATAATGGCCTATGCGGTCCTGCCTCAACGAAGGAGACGAGCAGCAGACCGGCCGAGAACTGTGATCGTCGATTAAAATTGAGTTCAGATACGATTGAACATTTTTAATCATATCTCGGGCACCCATGAAGATTTTTTAAGTTTTCTTGCTTAAATTAAAGATAAGATTTCAGGCTCGATGTCATGTAATTTTCAGTTTTTAAAGCAATTTTCCTAGGTTGTGCAGAAAGTTGAATTTGAGGTAGAAAATTTAAGAAAATCTTGCATTTTTTTTTTGAACTTCTTAAGTGATGTACTATTTACAGAAGGTCAACAAAATGTTTGTTGGATACAAATATACGTGGAATTCCATGAGCTTTCCAACTGTTTTTTAAAAAATGCCCTATCTCTTTTTTTCGCCGAAATATCGTGGTTCGAAGTCAGCAGTGATTTTTAATAGCGCTCACGCGAGTCGCGCGCACAATTTCCGACGGTAGCGTAGTCGAAATTTTGGGCGATGGTCAATCTGTCCTGGGTACCTGCGAACGGTTCCCCCACTACACAGCTTTCCCTCACTCAGCCGAATTGCTGCCGTCGATCCTTGTCAGCGGGAGTCCTCGTACCTAATTGAGGACTAAAATGCCGAATATAACATTTTTCAATTTAGCACTTGTTAATTGATAAATATAATATTCGAAAGTTGCTAATTATAATGATTTCAACGATATTTTATTTGAATTACAAAAATTGAAAATTAAAGAAGAAATGTTCAAGTTTATGAGAAATTTTATGAACAAATTTTTCAGTATTTTTCTCAAATCCACTGCAGTAGCTTTAATTTATTGGTCCAATATTTTACCTAACTTGGGAAATTCTGGAAGATAAAATTTGGCCACATTTGAAAACTTATTAACTAACAGCATAAATTTTGTTTATTTCTTAAACAATCGCATTTCTCAAAAATATTTCTAAATAATTTTACACTCCGAGTGCAAAAGAATGAATGGTGCCATCCCTAGCTCAATCTGGAAACTCATTATTAAATATCATAATTTTTTTTTACTGTTTAACCGATTTGTTTATGAAAGTTAATTAAAAATACTATTTTAACACATAAAAAGCAGAATATGGAGACAATCTAAAAAATGTCGTTTTTAAATCTAACTTCAGAAATTTTGAACAGAGGCCAAAACATTGCATTTGCTCAAGTGTCGAAAAAAAGTTAAAAACTGAATTCGGCAAATTTTGAAAATAATTATTTTTCCTTTCAAAAATAATATGTTTGATATTACTGTCTCCAGAAGTTTTACTACTGGCACATCTGTTATCTTTTTATTAACTTGAACCTCAACAAAAACAGACTAATTTTCAAACCAAAAAAGAAAGTTTTCAAATGTTGTGTTCAGAATCTTTGAAAATGTGCGTTTTGTTTTAAATGTTTTGAAATCTTTACAAGTTTTAAATTATTTTAGAATCTTTTCAAAATTTCTAAATATATTTTAAACTTACTCGAATTTTTTCCAATTTAATAATTCATGGGCGGGTATAGACAATATTAGCGCTGAAATGCTTAAATACGGTGGTGAGTACATACCTCACAGGTTGTGCGAATTAATAAATTTATGTATCGAAACGGGAGAAGTCCCAGACGATTGGAGAAAAGCGATTATCGTACCAATATACAAAAGAAAAGGAGATAAAAGCAACTGCAGTAATTACAGAGGTATCAGCCTACTAAGTACCGTAAGTAAAATATACTCAAAAATACTTATCCGTAGGGTAATGGAAATTACAGAAGAGAAGATATGGGAAGTCCAATGTGGATTTATGCCAGGAAGGTCATGTACAGATCAGATATTTAGCCTAAGACAGATCACAGAAAAAAGCTTGAGAGTAGGAAAGAAAGTTTTCTGTGCATTTATTGATCTAGAAAAAGCATTCGACAAGGTAAATAGAACTAAACTTTGGGAAATCCTTAAAGAGTATGGAGTAAATGGAGGGCTCCTACAAGCAATAAAAACAATTTATACAGGCAGTAAAGCGAGTGTAAGGGTAAATGGGAAACTGAGCGACTGGTTCGATATTATGCAAGGGGTGAAGCAAGGATGCGTTATGTCCTCGTGGCTATTTATCATTTTCATGGATAAATGTCTAAGAACTGCCCTCTTCGACGAAGAAGGTGTAAATCTCGAAACCGTCAAGGTACGTGGGTTAGCTTTCGCAGATGACAAGATTCTTATGGCAGAATCAATCGAGGACTTGCAAAGAATGTTGAATAAACTAAATACAAGCATGGAGAACATGGGCCTCAAAATTAACGTGAATAAAACGAAAATCATGGTGTTTGAGGGAAAAAGCGAGAAAACAATGTGCAACATTGTCCTAAATGGTGAGGGATTAGAACAAGTTGACAAGTACGTATATCTGGGTAGCCTATTCACTAGCGACGGAAAAATAGATGGGGAGTTAGATAGGCGCATAAATAAGGGTAAGCAGGTTATCGGTAGAGCAGGGTCCATCCTCAGAAATAAAAACATATCAAAAAAAGCTAAAATGGCCATACATAACTCTATCTTCGTACCAACTGTACTATACGGTAGCGAGACATGGACCTGTCAAGAAAAGGACAGGAGCAAAATCAACGCGATCGGCATGAAACCTCTCCGCATAATATGCGGGAAAACACTGATGGACAAAGTCAGAAATGAGACAATCCTCAAAGAATGTGGTACACAAGAGACACTAGTTGACATATGGGAAAGAAATCAGCTAAGGTGGTTCGGACATCTTGAAAGAATGAAAGATGAACGACTGACGAAGCAAGTGTATAAAGGTAAAGTAAATGGTAGAATGCCCAGAGGTAGACCGCCGAAAGAATGGTCAGAATCTGTGAATGAGACATTAATCCGAAGAGACGTAAGAAGCCATAGGAACAGAAGAGCTTGCGTGAAGAAATGCATGGACGTGAAGGAAGCTAGAGTAGTATGCCAGGACAGAAATGTGTGGCGACAAATAGTTTGTAAACAGAGTGACAATAGTGTGAATGGCGCCTGAAACAGAGACTTTGGATACTAATGGGCCCAAGTGGGGAACCATACATAACAATTTTGTGAGGTTCTTCACTTGGGGTGATCGCTAGAGAGATTGATCAGCAACCTGGGTCGGAGCAGTGTTGCGGAATGAACGTGTCATCTAAATAAATGACACGAGAATTCCAGATCGATCTAAAACACCTATCCCTAACACCTATAAAACTCCTATATACCTTATGCCCATATACCAACCTACTCTATACCTATTCACCTGTTTACTATTCCCCAACCGAGCAAGTCACGCCTACCCCGAAAGGGAAATGGCTTAATGGTATAATAATAATAATAATGGAACATTTTTTTCAGTTTTTAATGATAATCACTTTTTTTTGGTTGAAAATTAATTATTTGTTACCGAAAATTCAACCATTTGAAAATTCATTCCTTTGTTTGAAAATTCCTTAATTTCAAATAGCTTTGTAATAATTCATGTATTTTGTTACAAATTAATTTTTTCGTGTAGAAAATTCATCCTTTCGGTTGAAAATTCAACTGTTTGTTGAAAATTTGTTTGTTTGTTGAAAATACATTTTTGTGGTTGAAGAGTCATTATTTTGGTAAAAAATTCATTTCTTCGGTTGAAATTTTTACTGTTTTGTTGGAAATTCGTGTTTATTTAGTTAAAAATCATTTTTTCAACTGGAAATGTAACTATTCAATTTGTGCTTGAGAATTTTTTTTTTTTAGTTGAAAATTTATATTTTAGTGTTGAAAATTAAACTTTTTTGTTCAAAATTCATATCATCGGGTTAAAAACTAAACATTTCGACTGAGATTGTTTTTCTTTAATGACTGCAAAATCGTTCTTGGTTAAAAAGTCAACTCCTTTTTTAAAAATTCCTTTTTTTTTTGGTTTTAAAAATTAGGTTTGGAAATTTTTTAAATGAAAAATAATTATTTTGAAAATTAGCCAAATTCAATTTAAAAATTTTTTTTGACACTCAGGCAAATATAATTTAGTGTTTTGGTAACGTTCAAAATTTCTAAAGTTATAGATTTTAAAGACGACAGACACTTTTGAGATTGACTCCATGAAAATCCATTATATTCTGCTTTTATGTGTTAAAATCGAGGATAAAATAGTATTTTTAATTAACTTTCATGAACAAATTGGTTAAGCAGTAAAAAAAAATTTATGATGTTCCTTAATGAGTTTCAAAATTAAGCTAGGGATTAAACTATTCATACTTTTGGACTGGGAGTGCCATATTATTTATGGATAATTTTGAGAAATAAACTACATTTATGATGTTCGTTCACAAGTTTTCAAATGTGGCCAAATTTCAGGCAACCAATAAATTAAAACTACTGCAGTGGATTTGATAAAAATACTGTGGTCTGGGGTCGACTGCTGAGAGTGAATAAGGAAGGGTGTGGCACAATAGGCTTTATAGCTTGAGCGCCAGGGAAGTTCATCATGGGCTTCCCGCCCGTATCAAAACTTAAGTTAGCAGATTTTGAATATTATATTTATCAATTACCAAGTGCTAATTTGAAAAAATGTTATATTCCGCATTCTAGTCCTCATTAGGTACAAAGGATCGACGGCAGCAGTTCGGCTGAGTGAGGGGAAGCCGTGTAGTGGGGGAACCGTTCGCAGGTCCCCGGCGAAATTCTCATCTGCCCAAAATTTGGAATAGGGACTCGAATAAATATCAGATTTATGATGAATTATGATAAGTTGCAGTTTTCAATTGATTTTACAATCTATGAACTTATTTTGTGAAATTCAAGGCATTTAAAAAAAATAAAAAAGCAACTATGTAAACGTCGTTTTACTATCCCAATTTCTGAGGTAGCTCACGACGTCTGATCCTACGTCGGATCTTTTACGTCGTTTCTGACGTAGTGTACTTCGTAGTTTCCCATGTAGTTTGTGACGTAGTTTATGACGTCTGAATTTTGAATAGGGACTCGACTAAATATCTGGTTTATGATTAATTAGTATAAGTCGCACTTTTTTTGTGGAATTCAAGGGATTTGTTGAAATAAAAAACCTAATATTCACAACAAATCATTGTTTTAAGATACGTCGTCGTAAAAAAGGTCCGTTTACCACGTGGGAAACGACTTAGCAATCCACGTCAGAAACTACGTCGTTTCTGACTTAGTTTCCTTCCTAGATTACGATTTAGTTTACGAATTCGGAATTTTGAATACGGACTCCATTAAATATCTGATTTATGATAAATTATGATAGATCGCAGTTTTCAATTGATTTTACAATTTCCTATGAAGAGAATTGAACTCTCAGAAAAGGGGCGAGAAACGAATCATTCTGATTGCTGATTCCATCGCTCTAATAAAATAGAATTGAGAACCTCGTCCGATTACTGAATATATCAGCTGAGTGAATATCAGCTACCCACATCTATCTTCCACTCTATATAATTTGAAATTCCAGTTCCTATAGTAGCAGACGTTGCGTACAAGAAATGTGGAAGCCTTTGCTTCACAATACTTCATGATAAAATCGATTTAGTTCAAACAGCAAAATACTGAAAAATGAAATCAATAAAATTGGAATATATTTGAATAAAGTAATTTTTGATTTTGAATACAATTTTTAAAAAATGCCGAAAGTTTAAAAACTAGCATCACTATTAATTCTGCTTATTTTAATTTCGAATAGTAGTTCAACTTTGAACCGAGTGGTTGAATCTTCAACGAAAAAAGGTTAATTTGCAACAAAAAATATAATAGTTTAACCGTTAACCAAAAAGATGAGCTTTCTACAAAACAGTGGAATTTTTCCACCAAAAAATATGAATTCTTAACAGAATACGTGTTTTGAACCAAATAGATGCATTTTTAACCAAGAAGATTAATTTTTTACCAGAAAATACGAATTTTCAACAAAATTCATAAATTTGTAACCAAATAGTGAATAAATTTTCAACTACATAGTTTGAATAGTGAATGCTATGTTAATCTAAATTTTATTTTATTATTTTCAGTTCATACTTTTTTATATATATAAATTTTTAACATAATAGTTGAATTTTTAAACTAAAATAGATCAATTTTTAATCAACAGTGGAGTGGTTAAATTTTCAACAAAGAGATTTAATTTAAAAAAAAACGAATTTTCTACAAAACAGTTCAATTTTGTACCAAATAGTGGAATTTTCAAGCCAAAAGACGAAAGTTCTACAAAACAGTTGAATTTTAAGCCCGAGAATATTAATTTTTAACAAAGAAGTTATTTTTCAATTAATGAGTCGAAATTTAAAAAAATAGTTAAATTCTTAGTAAAAACAATTAATTGAAAGAAAAAAAGAATTTTGAACTAAAATTGAGAATCCTTGAACAAAAAAAATTAACTTTTAAGAACATAGTTAACACAAAAAATGTAATAGTTGATATTTCAACAACTAAATATTTTAATTAAAAATGAAACCGTTAGATTTATAAAAAAGAACGAATTTTAAATCAAATACTTGAACACACAACTATAAAATAGTTCTATAAAAGAAAAAAAATAAAGTTCTAACAAAAAAGTTACTCTTCAACCTAATCATATTAACTTTCAACCAGATAGTTTCATTTTTAACCAAAAAGGTAAAATTTCTACGTGAGAGATAAATTTTCAAATCAAAAAGATGAATGTTTATCAAAATAGTTGAATTTAAAAAAAAAAAAAAAAAATTTGTTATGTAAGGAAGAAAATTAATTTCTATCAAGTTGTTGAATTTTCAACCAAGAAGTATAATTTTTAAAAAACTCAAACAAATAATTTAATGTTGAACCCAACGATACAATTTTCAAGTGAAAAAGATGATTTCTTAACCAAAAGTTTAATAGTAGACTTTTTAACCAAAAAAAATTAACTCTGACCCAAAAAGTTGAATTTTCTTATTAAGTTCTATTAATTCAGTTCGCTTTTTAAAGAAAAAGCAAGGAAAAGAGGGGAATAGGGGAATAGGGAAAAGCCTGCAATAAATAAATAGGAATTTTGATCATTCATAAACTAAGGAATAAAATGTTAAATAAACATTAAAGTTCATTTTTAATACTTCAAAACTGTTAACTGTTAAATCAGTCATAAACTTCAAACCTCTATTCAAATTAACCCTATTTCAGTGGCACCATATTTCTTTAAGTGTTTCATAAATAATAATAATTATTAATTCTGCCGCAAATCCCTGCTTTGAACATAAAAAATTTTGAAAATTAATTTAAATATTTAAAAATTTTTAAATTCAAAGATTTGAATATTTTTAAACATTTTTGATTCGTTTTTATAACAATATTTGCAGCTAAATCAAAGATAATTTTCGCTGATTTAGTTATACATTTTTTTCGTGTATATCCATTATGGAGATGAAGTTTTTCAATGTGTTAGTTTCATTAATAACTGTATTATCATTTGTATAATATTTCCATTTATTTTGCAAAAAGACTCCACTCTTTCGCAGTAGGTCAGGGAAAATCTGGAAACCGGGTAAAAGTCAGGGAAGTTGGTTGGTCAGGGAAAGTCAGAGATTTTGCAGAAAAAAGGCAAAAGTAAGGGAATTTCTGTAAGAAGCACTTTAAATAACTGTTAGGAACAATTAGGGCTGCCAGAAAGTTTCTTCAGGCAATTTTTTTTTCTCAAATCACTTTTCAGTCACTTTTTTAAAGCAAAGTCACATAGTCACATTCTTGTGATAAGATAAACAATATCAATTAAATACACTTCTTAAATTAGTTACTGACTAATTTGAAATCCATTAATTTACAAATTTATATTCATAAAATATTGATAAATAATCATTATTGGTTTAATTCAAATTAATAAGATAAGTTTATAATTGAAAAGTAAATAACTAGACAGCTAGCCTGAATGAAGTGAGACGTTAGCTCACTTCAAAGAAGGACGCTTCATCAGCTGAATAAGTATTCGCTTTACCGCCTTCTCGCCTTCTATCGCTTCGGCATGATAGCAAATTTAATGCGTTGCAATTTGCTACATCAGTCCTGTCCAGCGAGGAGAAATTCCAGGAATTTTCGTCGAAACAACTTAAATCGCAGATGAGCTTTCCCACGTCCCCCCTCGTCGAAAAGTGTAGTTTTTCCTATACCCCCCCCCCCCTGAATGTAACGAAGTCGATGGAAGACTTTGAAGAAATAGTTGAATTTTCAACAAAATAAGTAAATAAAAAAAAAGTTAAGTTCATAATCCAGCACAGTCCACCTCTCAAACGAAAAAGATGGATTCTCAACAAAAGATTTAATATTTTGCATTTCATGTATGAATGTATGAATTTTAGATCTAATATGACACATTTTCAACAAAACAGTTAAATTTTCGACCAAAAAAGATGACTCAATAAAATAGTTGAATTTTCAACCTACAATTATGAATTTTCAACATTAATGTAACTTTTAATAAAAAAGATCCATTTTCAACAAATAATAGTTGAATTAAAAAAAAAACGTAAGTTTGTAACAAAAAATGGAATAATTACATTTTCAGTTTTATAAAATTAATTTTCGACAAAAAAAAACAATTTTCAACAGGTTGATTTCAGCTAAAAAAACGAATTTTTAACAAAATAGTTACATCCTCAACCAAAATGATGATTTAAAAAAAAAAAGAAAAATAATTTTCTGCTCAGCAAGATTAATTTTCAACAAAATACATGCATTTTCCACAAAACAGTTGAACTTTCCACTCCATAGTATGAATTTTCAACAAAAAAGTTAATTTTCTATCAAGTAGTTAATTTTTCAAATAAATAGTTCAATTTTTAACGAAATAGTTGAATTTCCTACTAAAGTCGTTGAATTTTCAAACAAATAGTTGAAATTTTAACCACAAATAATGTTTTCAACTAAAAATGGAATAGTTACATTTTCAGTTTAAAAATTAATTTTCAACAAGAAGAAAAGAATTTTCTTCCAGTTAAATTGCACCAAAGAGACGAATTTTCAACAAAATACATAAATTTTCCACAAAACAGTTGAATTTTCCACCTGAAACTTAGTTGAATTTTCAACTAAAAAAGATCAGTTTTCAGCAAAAAATGAAATTTCAGAAAAGAAGATTAATTTTCCATCCAAAAAGACGAAATGTCAACAATGTGGATGAATTTTCCACAAAACAGTTGAATTTTCCACCCGACACAATGCATTTTCAACAACAAAATTGATTTGATACTAACATAAGTAGTTTATTTTTCAAATAGATAGTTTAATTTTCAACCAATTAGTGGAATTTTCTACCAAATTTTTTTTTTCAACAAAAAAGGTGAATTTTCAACTGTATAATTTAATTTTCCACCAAATTGTTAAATTTTCAAATCAAAAAGATGACTTCGCAAAAAAACCTGCAATACTTCATATTTAAACCAAAAACTATTTTGATTTGAAATAAGAAATAGTCGAATTTCAGCAAAAAAGAAGAATTTTGAGCAAAATAGTAAAATCTTCAACAAAATACATAAATTTTCAACTGAATAGTTGATATTTTAAACAGAGAAGGTCAATTTTCAATCAAAAATATAAATTTCCAACGCTTAAGATGAATTTTCAAATGAAATTATGAATCTTTACAAAAAAATTAACTTTTAACAAAGTAGTTTAACATAGTTGAATTTTTAAACAAAAAAGTTGAATTCTCAAGAAATAGTGCAATTGATGATATTCCAAAGAAAAAATATTTTAATTTGAATCAAAAATAGTTCACTGCAATCAAAAAATACGAATTTTCATCAAAACATTCAAATTTTGAACCAAAGAGATGAATTTTCAACAAAAAATATTAATTTCTAAGTAAGAAGATTAAGTTTGTAACAAAAAAAAAACAGAATTTTCAACAAAATATACAAATTTTCAACTGGAAAAAGATAAATTTTTAATCACATACTTGTATTTTTCAACAAGAAAAGATCAATTTTCAACTAGAAATCTGATAATTAAATTTTCAGTTGAAAAAAAGTTAATTTTCTATTGAAAAGAAACAAATATTGATGGATATAGTTGAATTTTTAACCAAAGAGATGAATCTTCAACCAAAAAGATAAATTTTTGAAAAAATAGTTCATCCTACAACCAATTTTTTGAAGAAAAAACGGATATTCTTCAAAAAGGGAAGAAGGAGGGAATGTAGGAAAGAGTTTCAAGTCTCAAATATGAAAGTAATTTTCAAAGTTATCAATTTATTAAGGAAATGTACCCTTCCAAGCACATCTATCGCAAAAGACGCAATTTTTTTTACTTTATCATCAAGAATGTACTAAACGTTATTTAAATTCGTAACGTTACTTTCACTGGCGCCCCCCCCCCCCACCCAACCAGTTGTCAATCGTCGTTTTTGGCTTGACCCCCTTCCCCTCAAATTGTTAAGGTAGTTTATGAGGAATTATGAAACTATTATTTAAAGAGATGAAGGGAAGTAAAAGTACAGAGTTTTTTAGCATGAGAAACAGCAAAGGTGAAATGCTATATGATATAGACGGGATAGTAGACGCTTTAAAAGACTCTTTTAAAGAACTATTAGGAGGTGAAGATATAGGGCAACAAAACTACGACATTGAACATAATGCATTAGAAAACCCAATTGAAAAAGTCAGTGTCACTGAGGTCAGAGATATAATTAAGAACCTGAAAAACGGTAAGGCTGCTGGTTTAGACAGTATTAGCGCTGAAATGCTTAAATACGGTGGCGAGTACATACCTCACAGGTTGTGCGAATTGATAAATTTATGTTTCGAGACAGGAGAAGTCCCAGACGATTGGAGAAAGGCGATTATTGTACCAATATATAAAAAGGGAGATAAAAGCAACTGCAGTAATTACAGAGGTATCAGCCTACTAAGTACCGTAAGTAAAATATACTCAAAAATACTTATTCGTAGAGTAATGGAAATTACAGAAGAGAAGATATGGGAAGTCCAAAGTGGATTTATGCCAGGAAGATCATGTACAGATCAGATATTTAGCCTAAGACAGATCACAGAAAAAAGCTTGAGAGTAGGAAAGAAAGTTTTCTGTGCATTTATTGATCTAGAAAAAGCTTTCGATACGATAAATAGAAGTAAACTTTGGGAAGTCCTTAAAGAGTATGGAGTGAATGGAGGGCTCCTACAAGCAATAAAAACAATATATACGGGTAGTAAAGCAAGTGTAAGGGTAAATGGGAAACTGAGTGACTGGTTCGATATTATGCAGGGTGTGAAACAAGGATGCGTTATGTCCTCGTGGCTATTTATCATATTCATGGATAAGTGTCTAAGAACTGCCCTCTTCAACGAAAAAGGTATAGATCTCGAAACCGTCAAAGTACGTGGGTTGGCTTTCGCAGATGACAAGATTGTTATGGCAGAATCAGTCGAAGACTTGCAAAGAATGTTGAATAAACTTAACACAAGCATGAAGAACATGGATCTCAAAATTAACGTGAATAAAACGAAAGTCATGGTTTTTGAAGGAAAAAGTGAGAAAACAATATGCAACATTGTCCTAAATGATGTGAGATTAGAACAAGTTGACAAGTACGTATATCTAGGTAGTCTATTCACTAGCGACGGAAAAATAGATGGGGAATTAGATAGGCGCATAAAGAAGGGTAAGCAGGTTATCGGTAGAGCAGGATCCATCCTCACGAATAAAAACATATCAAAAAAAGCTAAAATGGCCATACATAATTCCATATTCGTACCAACTGTACTATACGGTAGCGAGGCATGGACCTGTCAAGAAAAGGACAGGAGTAAAATCAACGCGATCGGCATGAAACCTCTGCGCATAATATGCGGAAAAACACTGATGGACAAAGTCCGAAACGAGATAATCCTCAAAGAATGTGGTACAGGAGACACGCTAGTTGACATATGGGAAAGAAATCAGTTAAGATGGTTCGGACATCTTGAAAGAATGGAAGATGAACGACTGACGAAGCAAGTATATAAAGGTAAAGTAAATGGCAGAATGCCCAGAGGTAGACCGCCGAAAGAATGGTTAGAATCTGTAAATGAGACATTGATCCGAAGAGACATAAGAAGTCATAGGAACAGAAGAGCTTGCATGAAGAAATGCATGGACGTAAATGAAGCTAGAGTAGTATGCCAGGACAGAAATGTGTGGCGACAAATAGTTTATAAGCAGAGTGACAATAGAGTGAATGATGCCTGAAACAAAGACCTTGGATACTAATGGGCCCAAGTGGGGAACCATACATAACAATTTTGTGAGGCTCCTCACTTGGGGTGATCGCTAGAGAGATTGATCAGCAACATGGGTCGGAGCAGTGTTGCGGAGTGAACGTGTTATTTGAATAAATAACACGAAAACTCCAGATCAATCTAAAATATCTATACCATAACACATATACCTATATACCTATCTACCTTATACCATATAACGACCTACTTTACACCTATATACCTATCCCACTACTTTCCAACCGAGCAAGTCACGCCTACCCCGAAAGGGAAATGGCTTAATGGTATAATAATAATAATAATAATAATAATAATGGACGATCCCTAAACGAGAACAGAGAGAAGTGGTGGTGGAAAAGCATGATCTGGAATTTAAGTAAATTTCCCTCGCTGGACAGGCCTGTGCTACACCATCAGGAAAAAGCGAACTGGAAATGCATTCAAATGATGGCGCATCTTAGAATCATGTTTGATGATGATATATCTCGCTTGTACGCATTTCTGGTATGCGCCTTAGGGTTAGACAGTGCAACCGACCATATAGAGTTGCGGGTGCATTTCTTGGAAACAACGGCTCTATATGCATATATAAAAAGGAATATCTGATTTACAATTAATCTCCACGATAAGAAAAAAAAACTTTCTTCTTCTCACACATTGACTGTTTTAAATTACATATTTAAAGATTGGCCGCAAAACCTCATTTTCAAAATTCCTGAATTTTTCCGCGACTAATTTTTTATTTCACGTGACTATTAATATTTAAAGACCTAAATTCTAATCTTGTAACGTTTTTTATATAGAATCTTTTGTAAATGGAATGAAAAAAGTTTAAGGCGCTTCGAACGAGTCGGTTTTTAGAATAGGACAAAATACGGCTACAAGGATGAATTAATTTATATAAGATTTTTAACACATAATTGAAAGGCTTATAGACGTGCATGACTAGAGCCCTTTTTTCGAAAAATGGTCTTGTGTTTTTTTTTTGATTGAAAATATGTTACATTTTTTGCACCTGGAAATGGGCAAGCGCTCACCGTTTCAAAGTGCGTTTTAATTAACAAACAAAAAACCACAAGACAATTTTTCGAAAAAAAGGGCTCTAGTTATGCACATGCATAAGCCTTCAGATTATGTGATGAAAATATCATTATCCTTGTAGCCGTATTTGGTATTATTCTAAAAACCGACTCGTTTGAAGCACCTTAAGTTTAAACTTGCAGATTTTTAATTAATTATTCTCAGGGCGGCCACAGCCTAATTTACGTGAAAAAAATGAACTAAAGTGACTAATTTCTAGTCTAAAAATTAACTAAAAGTGGCTAATGTGCATTTTCAACGCAACTAATGTTCTTTTGAATTTGAAAGAAGTTGGGTTACAAGACTTAAAAACAATTCAAGCTAGATTTAAGGGAATTCAAAATAATTTGATGAAATGTCCAAAAATGCAAGATAAGTTTACACGACAAAAGACAGTTCCAAAAAATTCATTAAATTCAGTAGAATTGAGTGAGTTTTAGAAAAGTTTAAGTGAATACAAAAATTTAGAACTCTCAATAATTAAAAAGAATTTAAAGAAATTCAGGATAAATTATTAAAAATTCATGGCGAATTTCAAATGAATTGGAAAAAATCTCTTCAAATCTTTGAAACTTTACGAAATCACTGATTTCATGTCAATACATTAATTGGAATACATTAAAATATTATAAAATTTAGTGAAACTCTATGGAATTCGATATGTCCTCTTGAAAGCTTATAAAATCCTTTCGAAACTTTCATAATATATTAAAACCTTACAGATCCTGTAACATTGTTCGATATCTTCGAAAATTCGGAAAAATTCTCTACAGCCACATGAAAATTATATTTAAAATTCCCTAAAATCAATAAAAGCATTAGAAATACTTTGAAATTTCAAAATCTTTTGTCAATGCCTTGGGATCTTTTATAATAAATACCCTGAAATATTTTAGATTTTTCAAAATCTTTTGAAATCCTTTGAATATTTATACAGCTTTCAAATTTTCCGTGAAATTTAAAAAAATACTTCAAATTTTTTTTAATTCTCTGAAATCCCTTCAAATTTTGTTACTTTATTGAAAATTCCCTAAAATCTTTGAAAACAGCTTAAAATCTTGGAAATTATTTAAAATCTTCAGGAATTCCTTGAAATATTTAATAATAATCTTTAAAATCCTATGAAGTCCCGCCATTTTTGTAAATGAATTCTCTGAAATCCATTGCAATATTATAAAATACACTGAAATACTGAATTGTGGAAATACTGGAAAATCCTATAAAATTCTTCGAAATGTTTGAAAAAATCTTAAAACATTTTAGATCCTGTGAAATCGTTCCGTATCTTCAAAGAAATTTTGCACTAAATCCTTTAAAACCATATAAAAACTTTTTCAAATCCTTGAAAATCATTAAATTCATTGGCATTTTTAGAAATACCTCAAAGTCTTTCGGAATTTCCGAAATCTCTTGAAATGAATGAAATCATTTAAAAATTCCTTGGAATCTTTTTAAATATTTTCAAATCTTTAAAATTATTTTAAATCTTTGATAATACCTTGAAATAGTTGAAAATCTTTCAAATCCTACAAAATCCCTCAATTCTTCTCAATAAATTCTTTGAAATCTATTACAATATTATAGAATCCCGTTAAATTACATGAAATGTAATACCTAGAGAACTTTAGAGAGCTTCAAAAGAATTTAAACCCGAATTTAAACAATTAATTTTATTTTGTAAATATTATTTACTTATCAAAAATAGAATAACCAAATATTTTTCATGGAAAAATTATTTTTAATTTTATATGATGTTAATGTTTTTTGTGTACATGGTCTAGATTCTAGAATAAATATTTATTGAATATTGATAATTAATTTTTGAGTTTTGAAAAAAATCTCTCTACCTCCACTGGGATTTGAACACCAGATCTTTCAGATATTTTCACTGGTCAACAATCTTAACATCAAAATCAATAATTATTTTTAATGTTTAAAGTTCGTGAATTATTGTTTAAATTAAAAATAAAAATAAATGAAAAAAAATATAT
The DNA here is from genome assembly GCA_932178445.1 of Andricus quercusramuli. Classification (NCBI taxonomy): domain Eukaryota; kingdom Metazoa; phylum Arthropoda; class Insecta; order Hymenoptera; family Cynipidae; genus Andricus; species Andricus quercusramuli. Next base: position 141,385 of record CAKNXH010064231.1, on the reverse strand, counting down.
TATCGAGAAATATATTCTTTTTGAATTATTGCTATTTGGAATTCAAACAATAATTTTAGAAACTTTCAACATTAAAAGTAATTTTTGTATGAATATATTTGATTATTGTATTTTTAATAAATAAATAATATTTACCATTTTTTTCCAATTGTTGATTTCGGGAGTCTTCTAGTTCGAATATTTTATAATTCGGCAATTTTATTATGCGGGAATTTTTAAATTTAGGAATTTTATTATTTGGGAATTTTCCAATTCAGGAATTTTATTATTCGGGAATTTCCCAATTTAGGAATTGTATTATTCGGAAATTTTCCAATTCGGGAATTTAACAGTGTCGGAAATTCCCAACAGAAAATTGCCGAATTATAAAATATCCGAACTAGAAAATTCCCGAAATTGAAAAATTGAATTTTGTTTATAAATATTATTTACTTGTAAACAATAAAATAATCAAATATTCGAATAAAAAAATTATTTTCAATTTTTAAAGTTCGTAAATTATTGTTTGAAACTCGGTTTAAAATCAAAAGAACAATGATTGAAAGAATTTTTCTTCCAGAAATAATTTTCTTTAATTATTGCTATTTTAAATTCAAACAATAATTTTATAAACCTTAGACATTATATATATTTAAAATTTTTTCTTATAATTCGGGAATTTTATTTTTCGGGAATATAAACTGCAGATAACTTTATTATTCGGGAATTTTCCAATTCGGTAAAATTATAAACTGATCGGGAATTTTTTTATTGCGGAATTTTCCAATTTGGGAATTTTATATTATTCAGGAATTTTATAATTCGGTAATTTTATTAGTTGGGAATATACCAACTCGGGAATTTTATTATTCGAAAATTTTCCAATTTCGGAATTTTATTACTCGGGAATTTTCCAATTTAAGAATTTTATTATTCGGAAATTTTACAGTGTCGAAAATTTTATTTTCGGGATTTTTAAATCGTCCCTTAAAATTTCCGACTGTTTATAATATTACCGGATTTGAAAATTCCCGACAGAAAATTGCCGAATTATAAAATAGCCGAACTAGAAAATTTCCGAATTTGAACAAATAAATACTGTTTATAAATATTACTTATTTATAAAAAATACAATAATAAAATATTAAAAAATATGTATTTTCAATGTTCAAAGTTCGTAAATTATTGTTTGAATTAAGAAAAAGAATAATTGAAAGAATTGTTCATCCAGAAATATATATTTTTTCAATTATTGCTATTTTAAATCCAAACAATAATTTTAGAAACCTTTATCATGAAAAATATTTTAAAATATTTTTGTTATAATTCGGGAATTTTATTATTCGGAAATTTTATTGTTCGGCAACATAAAATGTAGATTATTCGGGAATTTTCAAATTTGGTAAAATTATAAACTGTTCAGGAATTTTGTTATTGCGGAATTTTCCAAATTGGGGAATTTTATTATTCAGGAATTTTATAATTCGGGAATTTTATCAGTTAGGGATATTCTAACTCGAGAATTTTATTATTCGGGAATATTTCAATTCGGGAATTTTATTATTCGAAAATTTTCCGATTTCGGAATTTTATTATTCGGGAATTTTCCAATTTAAGAATGTTATTATTCGGAAATTGTCCCATTCGGAAATTTTACAGTGTCGAAAATTTTATTTTTGGCGATTTTTAAGTCGTACCTTAAAATTTCCGACAGTTTATAATATTACCGGATTTGAAAATTCCAGACAGAAAATTAAGAAAAAGAATAATTGAAAGAATTGTTCATCCAGAAATATATATTTTTCAATTATTGCTATTTTAAATCCGAACAATAATTTTAGAAACCTTTACCATTAAAAATATTTTAAAATATTTTGTTTCCATAATTCGGGAACTCTGTTGTTCGGCAATATAAAATGTAGATAACTTTATTATTCGGGAATTTTCCAATTCGGCGAAATCACATCATGTTCGTTATTATTTCGGAATTTCCCAATTTGGAAATTTTATTATTCATGAATTTTATCATTAGAAAAATTTATTATTTGTGAATTTTGTAGTTTGGGAATTTTATTATTTTGAAATTTTATTTTCCAAGATTTTTCAGTCGTTCCCAAATTTCATGAATGATTATCCCTAAAATCATCACCCAATATAAACCAAGAAAAACTATGCGTCATCTATTCTCCATACACCAGCCTCTAAGAATAGCAAATCTTTCTCACCAATTTTTCGCGGTTAGATACGTAGCTCTCATGGTGTTCGGTCGAAACTAGCAATATTGCCAACTACTATACCTCCTACGACCTACATGAATAGGCATTGAAAAGCCTTCCATTCAAGTCTGAAGCATCTGAAGGGTCTGTCAGAACCGGCCGGCAAAATGAAATAAAAAGTGCACGTGCACGCGCGTGCATCTTACTCCCTTATCGAACGTAGGTCACGATACGCAAGCGCGCCAACCCCCATCATCCCCCATAAACGTATCCCCTCTCACAGAGATCAATAACTTTCCCTCCACTTACACCGACGTTGATCGGGACAAAAGTGTCAAGAAAACATAATACCACCATAAGACGCCGAAATCGGGCATAAAAAGGTGTCTCACCGTGACTAACAGACAATATAAGTCTCGAGTTCACCGCACGATGACTGATCGTTTAAAGTCCCAAAAGAACCGGCAACTTTGACGCAAGCGTCTAGGGCCCGAGTGAGAACAACAAAGACGGACTCCTAGACACAGTGATGTAACGAAATCACCAAAAAAAGAGGCCTCCGCCCATCTTTGATTACTCTTATACTCTCAAGGAATGGAAACGAGTTAGTAAAAAATCTTTATTAACAAAATTAATTTTTATTGCACCCCTAATCAATTTGGATCAAAGACTTCAAGAATCTTTTATTCTTTTCTAAACAAAGCAATCCATTCAATTTGGACCATCTGTCCGTCTCGGTGGTTGAGGATACAATTAAATTTTTGATTTTTGGAATCAGTTTTTGTTATTAATCTTGGAGAAGGCTGCGCGCCTGAGATTCTTACGTCCCTGATAGTGGAGGGCTCATGCAATATGAACATGGTTCAGTAGGGCGCGCGCGCTCGGCGAGAGCCGTGGTAATATTTCTGTCCTCCGCGGTTTTTTTTTTACTAGGGCGTAAAAGTCACATGAGCCTATCGTTTTGATTGAAATCGATACTTAGAGATCGAAGGTAACCAATTTAAGTGCCATGATGTGTGTGCAGTGTGGTACCGGTGATACTATTTTGTACTCGTAGAATCACCGGGGCGGAGAACAAGGAGGAGGAGGAGAAGGACCAGAAGGTAAAGGAGCAAGAAAAAAAAGAGGGGCGCGACGCATGCCTTTTTCGATCAAGACCCTTGCCAAAAAGGCCTGAGGAAAACAACAACTGCAGAATGGTAATCATTAATCCAAAATTATACTACATTCAGTAGCTTAAGAATTTCGATTTCGTGAGATTTCAAAGATTATCAAATATTTCAAAGTATTACCAAAGAATTTGAATTCTTTAAAGATTTGAAGGTGTTTTAAAAGATTACAAGGCATTTTCAACAATTTAAGAGATTTCAAAAAATTTCAACAGATTCGAACTATTTTAGGGTATTTCAAAAGATTCCAAGGAACTTTTAAGAGCTTCACACAATTTCAAGGTATTTCAGAACATTTTAAGGATTTGAAATGTTTGGGACATTTTAGGGCATTTTAAAAGATTCCAAAGAATTTTTAATAGACTTCAATAATTTGAAGGGACTTTAAAGGATTTTAAGGATTTTAGGGTATATTGAAAAATTCCCAGCAATTTTCAAGAGCCTTGACAAGATTGAAAGGATTTTCAAGAAATTTCAAAGGATTTAAAATATTTTGGGGCCTTTTAAAATATTCCAAGGAATTTTTAATAGATTTAAATAATTTGAAGGGACTACAAAGAATTTTAGAGATTTTAGGGTATATTAAGAAATTCCGAGGAATTTTTAAGACCTTTAAAAAGTTTCAAAGAATTAGAAACATTTTAGGATATTTTTAAAATTTTCAAGACATTTTTAATAGTTTTCAATAATTTGAAGGTATTTCGAAGAATGTGGTAGAGTGTAGGGTATTTCCTACAATTTTGAAAGATATGAAAAGATTTTTTAGGATCTATAAGGTTTTAAGATATTTTTGAAGATTCCAAGAGATTTTATAAGATAACCAAGGGTTTCAATGATTTTAAGGGATTTTTAAAACTCAAGATATTTCAATAAATTTTCTAATATTTCAGAAAATATCAGATTTCATATATTTGCACTAAATTTTATAGTATTTTAGTGGATTTCAAGGAATTAATTCACAAGAATTGAGGGATTTCGTGAGATTTCAAAGATTATCAAATATTTCAAAGTATTACCAAAGAATTTGAATTCTTTAAAGATTTGAAGGTGTTTTAAAAGATTACAAGGCATTTTCAACAATTTAAGAGATTTAAAAAAATTTCAACAGATTCGAACTATTTTAGGGTATTTCAAAAGATTCCAAGGAACTTTTAAGAGCTTTACACAATTGCAAGGGATTTCAGAACATTTTGAAGATTTGAAATATTTGGGACATTTTCGGGCATTTTGAAAGATTCCAAAGAATTTTTAATAGACTTCAATAATTTGAAGGGACTTCAAAGGATTTTAAGAATTTTAGGGTATATTCAAAAATTCCCAGCAATTTTCAAGAACCTTGACAAGATTTAAAGGATTTTGAAGAAATTTCAAAGGATTTAAAATATTTTTGGGCCTTTTTAAAATATTCCAAGGAATTTTTAATAGATTTCAATAATTTGAAGGGACTCCAAAGAATTTTAGAAATTTTAGGATATATTAAGAAATTCCGAGGAATTTTCAAGATCTTTAAAAAGTTTCAAAGAATTAGAAACATTTTAGGGTATTTTTAAAATTTTCAAGACATTTTTAATAGTTTTCAATATTTTGAAGGTATTTCGAAGAATGTGGTAGATTGTTAAGGTATTTCCTACATTTTTTAAAGATATGAAACGATTCTTAGGATCTATAAGGTTTTAAGATATTTTTGAAGATTCCAAGAGATTTTATAAGATAACCAAGGGTTTCAATGATTTTAAGGGATTTTTAAAAATTCATTCACTAGAATTCAGGAATTTAAGAGAATTTAAGAATTTTCAAAAAATTTCAACAGATTCGAAATATTTTAGGGTATTTCAAAAGAATCCAAGGAATTTTCAAGAGCTTTACACAATTGCAAGGGATTTCAGAACATTTTGAAGATTTGAAATATTTGGGACATTTTAGGGCATTTTGAAAGATTCCAAAGAATTTTTAATAGACTTCAATAATTTGAAGGGACTTCAAAGGATTTGAAGGATTTTAGGGTATAATGAGAAATTTCCAGCAATTTTCAAGAGCCTTGACAAGATTGAAAATGATTTTGAAGAAATTTCAAAGGATAAAAATATTTTGGGGCCTTTTAAAATATTCCAAGGAATTTTATATAGATATCAATAATTTGAAGGGACTACAAAGAATTTTAGAGATTGTAGGGTACATTAAGAAATTCCGAAGAATTTTCAAGATCTTTAAAAAGTTTCAAAGAATTATATATATTTTAGGGCATTTTAAAAATTTTCAAGAGATTTTTAATAGTTTTCAATATTTTGAAGGTACTTCAAACAATGTGGTAGATTTTAGGGTATTTCCTAGAATATTGAAAGATATGAAACGACTTTTTAGGATCTATATGGTTTTAAGATATTTTTGAAGATTCCAAGAGATTTTATAAGATAAGGGTTTCAATGATTTTAAGGGATTTTAAAAGCTCTCAAGATATTTCAATAAATTTTCTAATATTTCAGAAAATATCAGATTTCATATATTTGCACAGAATTGTATAGTATTTTAGTGGATTTGGAGGAATTAATTCACAAGAATTGAGGGATTTTGTAAGATTTCAAAGATTATCAAATATTTCAAAGTATTGCCAAAGAATTTAAATTTTTTAAAGATTTGAAGGTGTTTTAAAAGATTACAAGGCATTTTCAAAAATTTAAGAGATTTCAAAAAATATCAACAGATTCGAAATATTTTAGGGTATTTCAAAAGAATCCAAGGAATTTTCAAGAGCTTTACATAATTTCAAGGGATTTCAGAATATTTTGAGGATTTGAAATATTTGAGACATTTCAGGGTATTTTAGAAGATTTCAAAGAATTTTGATTAGATTCCAATAATTTGAAGGGATTCTAAAAAGTTTTAAAGATTTTAGCGTATTTTCAAATATTCCAGAGAATTTTCAAGAGCTTTCAAATATTTTCCAGTATTTTTCAGAAGTTTGGGATATTTTCAAAACTTCCAAGGGATTTTAAGAAGCTTTAAAAAGTTTTAAGGGATTTCAAAAGATTTCAAAAGATTTTAAATATTTTATGGTATTTTGAAAGATACCAAGGCATTTTGAAAAACTTTAAAAAGCTTCAAGGAATTTCAAAAGATTTCAAAGAATTTTAGAGGTTTTAAAATATGTAAAAATTTTCTTAAGAATTTTTAATTGATTTCAATAATTTGAAGAGATATCAAAGAATTTTAATGATTTTAGGTTATTTCTTGAAATTCCAAAAAATTTTCAAGTGCTCTAAAAAGTTTCCTGGGATTTCAAATATATTGAGGTAGGGCAGACAACCCTACAGATAACGATCCACAAAGAATCCATGCTGAATGGTAATCATAAATAAAAAATTATACTACATTCAGTAGCTTAAGAATTTATCTATCTTCAAAACATTATTATTTTAGTCACCGGTGACATTAAGAAGATGGAATTATCTCTATGAAAAGGATGAAAAGTTGATTCTCTCAGGGTGGTCGCAGGTCAGGGGATACCCGGAAATTAGGGAGAGGTCAGGGATTTTGAAAAAAAAAATGGTAAAGTCAGGGAATTTCTGTAAGAAACACTTTAAGTGACTGTCAAGAATAATCAGGACTGAGACACTCATTTTTTTCTCTCAAATCACATTTAGTCTTTTTTTTTTAAGTAGCTGTAAAAAGTTACAAGGGATTTAAAAAGATTTAAAACAATTTGGATAATTTTAAGATATTTAAGAAATTACCAAAGAATTTTTAATAGATTTCAATAGCTTGAAGGGATTTAAAAGGATTTTAAGGATTTTAGGGTATATGGTAAATTCCCAGGAATTTTCAAGAGCCTTGACAAGCTTGAGAGGATTTTGAAAAAATTTCAAAGGATTTGAAATATTTTGGGGCCTTTTAAAATATTCCAAGGAATTTTTAATAGATTTCAATAATTTGAAGGTATGCCAAAGAATTTGGTGAATTTTAGGGTATTTTCTAGGATTTTGGAAGATATGAAACGATTTTATAGGATCTATAAGGCTTTAAGATATTTTTAAAGATTCCAAGAGATTTTATGAGATATCCAAGGGTTTCAATGATTTTAAGGGGGTTGAAAAATTCTCAAAATATTTCAATAAATTTTCTAGGATTTCAGAAAATATCAGATTCCATATGATTATGAGAGGGGTTCCGTAAGATTTCAAATATTTCAAAGTATTACCAAAGAATTTGAAGAATTTTAAAGATTTGAAGGTGTTTTAAAAGATTCCAAGGAATTTTAAAAAAATTGTAAAAAGTTTTAAGAGATTTCAAAATATTTAAAAGGTTTTGAAATATTTTAGGGTATTTCAAATATTCCAAGGAATTTTCAAAGAGCTTCACACAATTTCAAGGGAGTTCAGAACATTTTAAGGATTTGAAATATTTGAGACATTTTAGAGTATTTTAGAAGATCCCCAAGAATTTTGATTAGATTCCAATAATTTGAAGGGATTCCAAAAAGTTTCAAAGATTTTACGGTATTCTTAAATATTCCAGAGAATTTTCAAGAGCATTCAAAAGTTTTAAAGGATTTGAAACATTTTCACGTATTTTTAACAAGTTTGGGGTATTTTTCAAACTTCCAAGGAATTTTAAAAAGCTTTAAGAAATTTTAAGGGATTTCAAAAGATCTCAAACAATTTGAAATATTTTATGACATTTTAAAAGATACCAAAGCATTTTCAAAAAGTTAAAAAAGTTTCAAGAATTTCAAAAGATTTCAAAGAATTTGAAAAGGCATAGAATATGTAAAAAGCTGCCTAAGAATTTTCAATTGATTTCAATAATTTGAAGGTATATCAAAAAATGTGAATAATTTTTGGTTATTTCTTAAAATTCAAAGAAATTTTCAAGAGCTCTAAAAAGTTTCATGGGATTTCAAATATTTTGAGGTAGGGTAGACCACCCTAGAGTAGATAACGATCCTGCAGTAGATAATCCTTGATTATAAGCGCAAATATTAGGAAAATAGTCAATTATAATTTTAATATATTAACAAGTATCGTGTCCTAACTAGTAATTGCATTAAGGTAATTATTTAATATTCATTAGTATTTTTAATTAATAATTATCTACTCTAGGGTGATCTCCCCTATTTTAAAAAAATCCAATTAAGGAATATTTAAAACTACCAGAAAATTTTAAAGAGCCAGTGATAGAATGTAACTAGTTACTTTTTTTGGTGATGATGGTGGTTGATTACCCTTCTGTAATTTCTTAGATAATATATTTTTTAGCATATTTTTCCTCAATTAATTCAATTATACTATCATTTTTACATATAATACATATATTAATTATCAAATATAATTAAATATTTATCCAAAATAAAATAAATTCACTTTGGTTTTTGGCATGCCAATAATTGAAATAAGGTGCCGAGAATTGGTGATCTTACCCTAACTATTTACATTTTTTCAGTAACAGTAACTATGAATATCGTTACTTCTTTAGTTACTTTCGAAATATAGTTCACAAGTCTTTTTTTATGATAACCAATTTTATTGGTTTTGCATCTACTTTTTCATTTCCACTATTTTTATCATGGCGGTTAATTTTAGAAGAATTGAGGTTAAATCAAAAAAATTCTGTAGGTAAATTAAAAATATTCAAAAGAATTCAGGCTACATTAGTAAAAATTTGTGGTGAATTCAAAATCAATTCAAATGTATCTAAAAAATCTAAAATATTCCATTGATTTCAGCAAAATTAAAGTGCATTTAGAAGAATTCAAGGGAATATAAGAGAATTTTATAAAATGCATACAAATTGAAGATAAATTAAAAATAATTCCGATCAAAATTTTGGAAAAAATGCCATTGAATTCAGATAAATTGGAGTGAATAGAATTAGTGAATAAGAATCTGATAAAATCCATAAGAATTCAAGGTGAATTGTGAATATAAAGTCTTCAGGGTGAATTAAAAAAATTGAGAATCTAGAAAAATTCTATTGAATTCCGTGGATACCAAGGGAATTTCGAAGAGTTCAGGGTGAATTACAAAGAATTCAAAGGAATAAAAAAATGCAATAAAATTGAGAAATTCTTAGTTTCTTTGTTCTAATGTATTGAAAGAAGTGACTAAAGTAATATTTTCATTCTAAAAAGTGGCTATAGTGACTATATCGACTTTATTTTTTTTTTTAATTGAGTAAAAAGTGATTTTCGAAAAAAAGTGACTGAAAGTGACTTGAATGATTGTGTGGCAATCCTGCATACAGATAGAAATAGGCTTGAATCATTTTCCTTAGTATATGTTTCTCATATATTTGCAAAAGAAACTAACAAAAAGTTGCATTTTTAAACAATAACGATAACCAGTTCACTTTAAAAAGTAACTTACCAATCACTGATTATTTTAATCATCGGAGACATTAAGAATGTAGAACTATATCTATAAAAAAGAAGTGAAAATTCTTTCCATCTGAAAGGTGTTAAACATTCTCCAAATCTTAAAGGTGCCTTTACAAATCAAGGTATCAAAATAAAAATGTTTTATCTCAAAGCGCACAATTAAAAAGGTTTTATCTCGGCAAGGGCCCACCATTCAGTTTAAAATTAAAATTTGAAATTTCGGCACGGAGATATAGAACCTTGTCATTCGGACTCATGAAATGGAACCTTTAAACATGCTGATTTGCCGAGATAGAACCTTATTATTTGAACTCGTCGAAATGTGGCATTATTTTGATGGCAAATCTTTTAATTATTATTTTTTGTAGAGAGAACACATAATTAACGACATTCTATGAAATGCAAGATATTTTTAATGATTTCCAGTTGAGAATGATTTTGAGAAATTATACAAATTTACTTGACCTAAGGTTGTGATATTTTTTACGATCTTGGAACACGAAGAGGTTCCCCGATCTTTTCTTGCCGTTCGTAATACCAGCTTCCGGCCTCAAGAGAGAAAATAAACTTGGGAATAATTATACAGTAGAGGAATCCTGGTGGGCGTAGCAGATCTTTAATCAATCAGCGATGTTATAAGTTCAGGGAACAAGGAATTAAATACTGCTCTTGATTTATCCAATAAAAAAAGCATGGGACTGTTGAAGGTCTTCACGGCAATTATGAGTAACACTCTTGATCTTATTTTCCGTCCAGGACCCGTCAATCTAGTTAAAAAATATTTTCCATCTTATTAGGTCATTCTATTTAATATAATTGATAATTATTACTAATAATAATCTTAATCGCTTTCAGTTCGCAGCATTAATTCCGTTTTATTTTTTTTACTCGATTATATAATTCTTTTGTTTCGAGATCTGTGTAGCTTATCAGTAAATGCTTTTGAAAATAACATTTTTTAAATGAAGCACAATTAAGTCAATAATTGAAGGGTGGCAGTACAGAATTAAATCACCAACATTTTTTCGAAAAGGGATTCACTGCATAAAAGATTCTTAAAAAATCAGATACATCTTGTAATAAAAGGATTTGTCCGGCATCTCATTTTTTAATACAGTATCAAACAAAATGATATAGATTTTAGTTAAAATTTTAGCGCAGTGATGATGTTTTCTTCCTTTCATCATATTTTTTGTAATTATTATCGTTTATTGAAGAACAAATTCTTATCTTGAAAGCAAGTTTTTATTCATGTAAAAAATTGAAAATTAGATTTTCAATCGTTGCTGACAACCGATTTTCAAAACTTGTTAAATTTTAAACTCAAAATTCTTGGATGATTTACTCGGATTTGTTTCACTTTTTTAGACCAAAACGTCTTTACCCGCATTCAGAAACTCAATATCTCGGGAGTAAGTTTTTATTTCTTAATTAAATTGAAGATTACATTTTTTATCACAATCCGCAGCGAAGTCATTTTCATATTGTTTTTTTGGCTTAAGTTCTTCGCTCTTCTGAAATATTCGGATGTTGTTGGCTATCTAGTTCTGTGCTGCTACTCTTCAAATAATAATGCTTGGAATTGAATGATTTCAAATTGTGCATATATTATGTGAATCCTTCCGGATTGCAGATAAAATTTTATTTCATATTGGAAACCTTGAAAAGGCGCGCTTTTTAGTTTCGAACGTTTGAAATATAATTTTGAATTATAAACTTCATTATTGAATGAATCCAATTTCGAAGCCTTTAAAATAAAACAATCTGCAAATGAGAAAAAATCAAAATTATACACTTTTAAAGAGGTCCTAAAAATTGTACAGTTTTGTTTCTTAGGCCTATCATTCTAAATAGTTTTATTACTAACTGAAAACTGATTAATTCCATCATTTCAAAATAAGCCCATTCCAAACTCAAAGCATTTGAAATTAAATAATTTTGAATTTAATGTACTGAAAAAGTTACAATATCTTTATAGCTTTTATTATTTTACAATTAAAAATTCAAGGCTTTCTAAACTTGAAAATCAACAGTTTTGATTTATGTTTTCAAAATAAAAAATTTTACACATTGTACTCTTACAAAAAGGAAACGTTTACGAGTGCATTTTTAAAAATTAGATACCTTCCAAATTGTAAAATTCGATTTCAAACATAGAAAAATAAACCGTTTTAACTTGCAGGAACAAATTGAAAATTAATTTTTTAATACCACTTATTCGAAATTTAAATATTATACTAGATAATAACTTTAAATTTACAATTTATATGATGGAAAACTTAAAAGCTTCATAAACTCATGTCTTGAAAAAGAAACCATGCAAGATGTAGACATTGAAAAATTGGATATTATTTAAAATTTGCAAATGTTCTAAATTGGATATTTCAAACTCAATACCTCAAAAAAATTTTAAATGTTCAAATTGAAGGGGTTAAAATTGTATGTTTTCAAATTGGAACCATATCAATTCGGTTTTATATTTGTTTGTTTTTATGTGCCAATGCAATATTTCCCGCGCTTAATAGTTCAAATTTGAGTGTAACATTCAGGTATATTTGATTTCTGTAGAATTTTCAAATTGAGGCCCATCTTATTCAAAGGAAAAGTTTCCCAAATAAAAAACCTTTAAATTAAACACAATTTAAGAACTCAGAAAACTCATTTTGAAAATGAATATAAACAAAGTCTTTCTTGAAAATAATGCAAGTTGGCTAGTACAAAGTTTTAAAAAAGAATTTCTTTTCAAACAGTTCGAAGTATTTTTATGTGATTATTCTCCTTTAATTATATTTTCCCTTTTTCCTTAAAAGTGTCCAATTTTATTAATTTTATTGACATGGGACTATCAGGGTGAAGTCTAAAGTTTTAATACTAAAACTTATTTGAACTTGAACTATTATACTACATAACAACTTCAAATTTATAATTTAAACAATGAATAATTAAGAAGTTTCTCAAATTCATGTCTTAAAAATGAAAGCAGACAAGAACTAGGTATTCAAAATTGGATTATTCCAAATTTGAAAATGTTTCAATTTGGATATTTCACACTCAATGTCTTTCAAATTGAAATTGTTTTAATTTTATGGAACTACAATGGTAAAATTTTGAATTAGGTCCATGCCAATCTTCTTCTGTATTTTATTATTTATAATTGGCAATGCAATTTTTCCGCGTATAATAGCTCAATTTGTTGCAGTTTCCATTTATAATTTTAATGTTTATTAGTGTGGAATTTTAATGCTCTCAAATTTCACAATTCGTAATATTTTATGCGTACAGTTTTCGATAAAGAATAATCATATAAAATTATAGTGCAGAAAAATTTTTCTTTATCAAGTTAAATTTTTAAATAAGTGTCCCATGAACCGAATGAAATTTTTTTTTCATTTTTCTTGATATTTAAAAAAATTCTTACTTGCTTAAAAATGATTGTTTCCTTAATATGATTTTATATTATTATTTTTTTTTTATATAAAACTGTTCACGTGAAAAATTTCCCATATATTTTGCAGAGGTATAAAAAATATTTCATTTTGCAAATTTTAAAAATTTTCAACCCTTCTGTTGTGGCCAAAAGTAGTGTTAAAACTTCTTTTTTTTTTATTTCGTGTTATCTTGATAAGATACCTCAACTTTGACAAATATTTCGAAAAAAAAATTTCCAAAATGCAATTCAGTTTTGAATACTTTCAATTTAAAGTTGCTCAATTTTTAAAGCTTGCATTTCGAAATTGAAATGACCTGGAAACAATGGTTGTATATCGTAAAATGTCCGTGATTTTTTTTTTAATTTTGCCTCGCTGCCCTGTATTAAGTTTTTCCTTTGTAGTCATCAAAGAGCACATTCCACTTGCAGTTTCCTAAAAGTGCAAGTGTGACTCACAGCAGAAGTGGGTTTGCCGCTCACGAACCCCTCTTTTTCCCCAAATCGAGAATATAAATCACCGTCATGCGGTACAATGAACTCACGCATTTTTGATTCAGAAAACATAAAAAATATTGTGGTTGTTCCTAATTAATTAAAAATTTTATCATTAACGATTATTTCGGACAAATAATTTTTTGGAGAACAAGAAAAAAATTCGTCTTAGCCCGGATTTGAACCGGGAACGCCACTATATGAATGGAGCCTTAAACTCAGAGCTACTTTTACTGGGGAATACTGTACGTATTTCTTCACGGTGACAATTGTGTTCTTTCTGATAAACCTGAGTTCAATCTGAATAATTTTTGGAAAATTTTAATACTTCTGTGAAAGTAGCTTTGAAGAACAAGGACAGATCTGCTGATGCCTTGGTGGCGTAATTAGTTATCGCTCCACTGATGTATAGTGGCTTTCCACGTTCAAATCGGGACTCGGGCAGATTTTTTTCTCGTTAAAAAAATTATTCGTCCGAAGAAATCTTTAAAAATCGAATTTAAATTAATAAAAAATTCAAAACTTCGGACGCTAACATGGTTTAGACTAACATGCTTTAGAATGGTAATAACATCATCCAAAAATGATTAATGGCTGTTCCTGTTGAATGCAAGAATTTCTGCGAATACTCAGTCAAGGCTGCTCTCATTGAGCCAATATTTTAGCACGTCCTCTCATCACTGAGTGATATACTTTAGCGAATTAAGTGTCTTATGTACGTCGACAATTATACATAGAGACGCGTGTGGAGTTTATAGGCACTTGCAAGACATCACTGCCTTCACTCATAAACTCATCTGAAGAGGAAGGAATTCTAATTTAATTCATAAACATGAGAAAAGATTAAGTTATTTTTGCCATTAGTTCAATAAAGATACGATATTCTTCAGGGACAGTGTGACAGTTTGTGACATTTCTATGACCTTCAACCCCCCCCCCCCCTCCTTGAGAATATTCATATAATTTAAATATTAATTTAGACGGCAGATTAATTTAATAGATTTGGGGCCGACCATAAACTATAACTTTATCCATTTAGAGGGAGGTTGGGGGGGGGGGGGGATAATACGTTTCTTGAGGATACATTATTTCATTTTCTGTTTTCAAAAAACTTTACCTCTTTCTCGTTTTTGCCCTTGAATATGAACCAAATTAATAGAATGCAATAAAAAAAATCCAATTATTCTTGGTTAAAAGTTAATTTTTTGTTGTTTAAAAGTTATTTTAATTATTTTGTTGAGAATGCAAATATTTTGTTAAAGATTAGTCTTTTTGATCAAAAATGTTACTACTTGGCTGAAAGTTATGATACTTTGTTGAAAATTAATTTTTTTGGTTGAAGATTCATCTTTTTAGTTGACTTGGTTGACAATTTAACTATTTTGTTGGAAATTCGTTTCATTTTTGGTTGAAAATTAATTTTTCATACTGAACATTTAACTATTCCATTGTTTGTTGAACTTTCTTTTTCAGTTAAAAATTCAGCTATTTGGTCAAAAATAATATGTTTTAGTTAAAAATTCAAGTACCTATTTGAAAATTCATGTATTTTGTTAATGATTCGTTTTTATTTGTTATAAAATTAATCTTTTCTATTAAAAAGCAACGTATTTGTTGAGAATTCCAGTATTTGATTGAATGTTGAACTATTCTCTTAAAAATTCGTTTTTTTCAAGATTCATAGTTTTTATGGAACATTTAACTATTTGGCTAAAAGAATTTTTTTATGGTTGACAATTAATTTTCTTGCCTGAAAATGAAATTATTTCATTTTGGAATGAAAATTCATATTTTTAAGGGAAAATCGATCTTTTGTAGTTGAAAATTCGTATATTTTCGTAGGAAATTAATCTATTTTGGTTGAGGATTCAACTGTTTTCTTAAAAATTCATCTTTTTGGCTGAAATATTAACTTTTACATGCTTTTTTGAGAATTAATTTTTTTAATCAAGTAATTGATTTTAAGTTGAACTACTTTGTAACCCGTTTGTAGGGATTTCCTCTTTTTCGTTCGAAAATTCGAAAATTTGCTAGAGAATTCAACTATTTGGTCGGAAAATAACTTTTTCGTTGAAATTTCATATTTTTGGTTAAAAATTAAACTATTTTGTAAACAAATAAGCTTTTTTTTGTAAATTGAAATATTTATTTGAAAATTTAACTTTCTTATTGGTAATTAATTTTTTTTATTGGCGAATTAATTTTTTTTATTTGAAAATTTAACAATTCCATTTTTGGTTCAAAATTTCTCCTTCATAAGTTAAAAAGTCCACTATTTTGTAGAAAATTCAAATATTTTTTTCAAAATTCGTCTATTTGGGTAGATAATTGATCTTGTTTATTGAAAATTCATAATTTTGGTAGAGGCTTTAACTATTTTGTTAACAATTCGTCTTTTTTAGCAAACTCAACAGGTTGAAAATTAGTTTTTTGTTATTGAAAAGTAATGTTTTCAACTGAATATTTAAATATTCAATTTTTTGATTAGAACTGCTCTTTCCTGGTTGAAAATTCATCTCTTTTGGCTAAAAATGAACTTTTTATCGAAAATTAAACTTTTTGGATTGAAAATTCAACGGTCTGATATTGGTCTTTATTATATCGACTAGGATTCAAATTTTATTTTATAAATTAGAGTAGTGTCACGTGTTACAAAACCTTTGTTTTGTATTTTATATTTTGCGTTGAGATTATGTAATCTTTTCGGGCTAAATTCAACTATTTTTGATTCAAATCTTCTTTTTTTTTTGTTGAAATACCAAACATTATATTTTTCGTTGAGAATTAATTTTTTAAATAAAATTTAGCTACTTTGTTAAACAGGTTTGTTAAAAAAAATGTTAACAGTTTTGTTGAACGTTCGTCTTTTTGGATAGAAAATTCGTTCTTTTGAATTTCAAATTGAACTACTTTGTTAAAAAATCGTCCCTTTCGTTTGAAAATTCAACCATTTGGTTGTAAATGAAACTGTTTGGTTAATTATTATTTCTTTTAGAAAATTCAACTATTTGTTTGAAACATTCATCCTTGTAGGTTAAAAATTTTATTATTTTGGTAAAATGTCATCTTTTTTGTTCAAAGATTCATCTTTTTTTGTTAGAAAACTTCATGGTTGAAAATTAATCTTTTTGGTTTAAATTTTCAACTATTTTATTTTACAACCATTTTGAGCTGTGATGAATGTTAAGTTATGTTTCGTTTTAGGCGTTTCTAAAATGAAATTGAGAAAAACTATTGTACCCCAAAAGGGGGTGAGTGACGAAAAATGAGAGAGGTGGAAAAAGTGTTCAAAGTACCGTGGCGTAATACTTTGAACGGCCCCTAATTTAGAAGAGTCACCTGAAATCTACCTTTGCCGTAAATATCGGTTTAGAAACTACTAATTTAGTGTCTATTTTATTCCAGGACCAGTCAGAAGAAGCTTTGCGTAAACTCTTGGAAAGGGAACTTCGGTTGTTGGATCCTCGAGATTTGCGCTCGCATGCTTGGTACCATGGCAGCACTCTTCGTGGAGGTCGCAGAGGGGCTGAAACTGAAGTACCTAACGAGGGTGACTTTCTAGTACGAGACTGTGCTTCTCAGCCAGGCAACTACGTTTTGACTGTGCGATGCAAGGGCCAAGCTCTTCATTTCGTTATCAACAGAGTACGAATTAAATCTCTTCAAATAATACATTTAATTCACCATAGTATCAGTAATGGAATTAATTACGATCTCTTTCCTTTCTGCAGGTTGTTCTCCAGCCCGAAACGGTATACGAGCGAGCTCAATATCAATTCGAGGATGAAGCGTTCGACACCGTTGTCGATTTGATTACCTTCTATGTGGGCAGCGGTAGGCCGATAAGCCAAGCAAGTGGGGCCAGGATAGTGAATCCAAGACCAAGATCAGTGCCTATAACTTGCATTGCTCCTGTAAACAACCATTGTTCTAGTCCCTCCTCCTCCTCCCTCTCAACTGGTTCTCCGCCACGACTACCCAGAAAACAGCAACGCAGCCATTCCCTAACACCTCAACAACACTCCCTGGAGCATCCCAATCCACCATCTACTCTCCCAATACAATCAAGCACGCTACCTCGAATACCTCAAATTCAGAACCAACCACCTTCCTGTTCCCTATCTCTGGGTCGAAAAAAAATAACCAGGGTCATATCCGATCCTTCTCTTCAACATCCTCCGCAACATCAACAACAGCATTCCACGTATCAACAACCCCATCAACAACCCCCTCAACAAAAACAACAGAATCATCAGCAATCCCAACCTCATCAAAATCACCAAGGACCTACTCCACCTCCGAAACCACCTCGAGTTCCCTACATTCCAAATCAACACCACCACCATCACCACCATCACCACCATCATCCCCATCATCAAGGATACCAAGCATCCGGCAGCGATAGTGGTAATGGTTCCGGTGACAGTGAATTCGAGACCAATCATTCTGGAAGCAACAATTCCTCTATTCCAATAAAGGGAGTCGTGATTAGGAGTCATTACAACGAAGGGGCTAATGGGAACTCGAGCGAGTACGAGCTCTCCACTGAAGAGCAACTCGTGGTGAATGCACCTTCTCTGGAAATAGCAACTGTTCTTGACCTCGAGGGTTTTACGACACTGTTGCTGCCAGCCAGTGAGCATCGACCTCTGGACCCCATGGCACTCAGAGGCGTTTCTGGAATGCTGCATGATTCCGCACCAAGGGTTCTCGCCACGCACCTCACGAGAATTGACCTTGAGATAGCGTTGAACCCTGGAATGGGAAACCGGGGAGGACTCAGTGGACTGGAATTAGTGACCTTGCCTCATGGACGACAAGCAAGGTTAGATCTGATCGAGAGATCAGAATGCATGAAGTTATTGGTGGCTGTGACGGTATTAGCTGGAGCCAACGCTATTGAAAGGGCAGCTACTATCAGCAAGTGGATCAAGGTGGCTATCGATACCAAAACTGCTCTGGGCAATTTGTATGGATTTTGTGGTGTCATGTTGGGCCTCTGCCTGCCCCAAATCCAGAAACTAGCAAATACCTGGCATCTTCTGAGGCAGAAGTATACTGATGAGGCTTTTAGCTTTGAGGCGAAGCTTAGGCCAACTCTGAGGGCGATGAATGAGTGTACGAATCCCCAAGCTCCTAATACAACTTTACCACATCTGCTGCCTATTGCTTTGTTGGGGGAACGTGGACTTGAGGATGTTCTAGGTAATTTATACAAATTATTGATTTAGAAGGTGGGTTCCAAGATGGGTATACCGGGGCAGGGTCAGTCATCGGGCCAGCGCTGTATTTGTTGATAACATCGCGATTTTAATGCTTTGCATTCAAGAAATCTATTTTACACTGGAACCTAGAATTAGAAACCTCGGATTTATGATATTCCTGGGACTGATAGCCCCTGCAGTTTCGTGATGAGAGCCAATGTAGGCCATGGCCGAAACCGTTCTTCATTCCAGGTTCCATGGATTATAGAAATGGTGACATGAACTCAAATCTTAAAAATTGTACGTTATAAAAGAAAAATCGTGTAGAAAATAGTTTTGATAACAAAATAATTGAAGATTCGCTGGCCAGAATATAACGTTTGACTTAAAAAAAAAAACAATAAGTATTAATTCCCCGTCTTGTTAAGTTTATACATAGCAATGAATATTAACTAGATGACGCTACCCTGGTTTACCTTACTTTACGGTGAGGTGACCTGAATTTAAGCTGAATGTAAATAGAGGTTGACTGAAAATATCAATAATGCTACTGTTCTCCATTTGTCCCACATTGACCGCTAATTCAAGTATTCGTTCACTTTGTTTTTAAAAATATTTTAGAAACTTTTAGCTGATTGACTAAAATATTATATTCGCTATCTGAAGAACTGAAATTTATATTGGAAAATCGTCTTAACGGTTAATATACAAGAATTTATTCAGTATACTTTAAGAATGTTCACCACAGTCAACTTCAAAATTTTGGAATTTTAAAAATATCTTAACACGCGGCTTAGGATATGTGGGGTAAAGCGTTGCACACGTTTTTTATCGGAAAAAAACTTACGAAGTCATGAAAGGGAATTATATTATTTGTACCGTAAAATAGGACTAAGCGGCGCCCCTGGGGGAAACCGGCTGACACGCAATTTCATTTTTCATAAATAATTATTTCTTTCTCTGAATAAAAAATGTTGATATTAGCGATTTTTTTCTTTTTCAGAAATTTAATAGAGATTCAGCAAAGTTGAGAAATGTAGCAATTTTTTAAATAGTATAATCAAATCTTTTAAAGTTTTTATTAGAGATATTCAATGATGTTAGGATATTTCACTATTTATTAATTAGTGAAGGCAAACTTTATAACGTTTTTTAAAAAGAATAAATAAAGTTAGGATTGTATAAAGATTGTTAGTTAATATAGCGAAAATTTATACTGTGTTTTAGAGAGATTCTATAAAGTTAGGATATTTAACAATTTCTTAGATAGTATAAGCAAACCTTATCAATTTTTTTTAGATGATTCAATGATGTTAGAATACTTGAAAATATAGGTTAGAAAACGTAAGAAAAATTTATAATTTTTTTTTTAAAGAGATTCAATAAAGTTAGGATATTTGAAAACTTGTTAGATAATGTAAGAAAACTTAATAATTTTTTTATTGATATTCAATATAACGTTTTTAAAGAGATTGAATGAAGTTAGGATATTCAACAATTTGACAGATAGTTTAAGCAAAATTCATCAAGTTTTTTTAAGTGAGATTCAATAAAGTTATGATATTTAACAGTTTTTTAGATAGTGTAAGCAAACTCTATGAAGTTTTTTCAAAGGAGATTAATTAAAGTTAAGATATTTAGCAATTTTTTAAATAGCATAATCAAATTTCATAAAGTTTTTTGTAGAGAGTTTCAATAAAGATAAGATATCAAACAATTTGTTTGATAGTGTAAGCAAACTTTATAAAAAATTTGAAATTATATTGAAATCATATTGAAGATTCAATAAAGTTAGGATTTTGCAAATATCTGTTAAAAAATGTAAGGAAACTTTATAATTTTTTCCATTGAGATTTAATAAAATTAGAATACTTAACTATTTTTTAAAGTCCAAGCGAACATTATAACGTTTTTTCAGAGAGATTAAATAAAGTCAGGACATTCAACAATTTGTTATATTGTTTAAGTAAATTTTATGACGTTTTTTAGCGAGATTTAACAAAGTTAGGACATTTAACAGTTTGTTAGATAGCGTAAACTATCTTTATATTATTTTTTTAGAGAGATTCAGGGTTTCGGAGATTCAGAGATTCAGCAGAGTTAAGATATTTAACAATTTTTTAAATAGTATAATCAAACTTAATATAGTTTTTTCAGTGTTTCAATAAAGAAAGGATATCAAACAATTTGCTGGATAGTATAAGCAAACTTTATCAAGTTTTTTTTAGAGAAATTCAATAAAGTTAGCATATTTAACAATTTTTTAAATAGTGTAAGCAAACTTCATAAAATTTTGTTTAGAGAAGTTCAATAAAGTTAGGATTTTGCAAATATATGTTAGAAAATTTAAGGAAACTTTATAAAGTTTTTTTTAGAGAGATTCAATAAAGTTAGGATATTTGAAAACTTGTTAGATAGTGTAATAAAACTTTATAATTTTTTTTCATTGCGATTTAAGAAAATTAGAATATTTAACTATTTTTTAAATAGTCTAAGCAAACTTTATAAGGCTTTTTTAAAGAAATTAAATAAATTTAGGATAATTAACAGTTTGTTAGATAGCGTAAGCAAACTTCATAAAGTTGTTTTTAATGAGATTCATTCAAGTTAAGATATTTAACAATTTTTTAAAAAGCGTAATCAAACTTCAAACATTTTTTTTAAAGAGTTTCAATAAAAATACGTTATCAAAAAATTTGTTAGATAGTATAAGCAAACTTCATACAGTTTTTTTTAGGAATATTCAATAAAGTTGGGATATTAAAAAAAAAAAAAAAAAAATGATAAAGTTTCTTTTATGGAGATTCATTAAAGTTAGGAAATTAGCAATGTTAGATATTGTAAGCAAACTTTATACAATTTTTTTCAGAGAAATTGAATGAAGTTAGGATATATAACAAATTTCGCTTCATCATAGAGAAAGCTTAGCAATTGTAACAATTTCGAAAAAATCTTAATTCGTTTAATTAAAAGTTCATCGTTAAAAAAGGCTAATGCAATCTTCTAAGCAAATTTCGTGTTTGTGTGGATGTCACACTTTTTGGTGAACACAATAACTTGAGGGTAGTTTCAGATAGATTGATGAAATTTGTAGGGCTTATTTTCACTACTAATATCACAAAACTAACAGAAGGCTTTCTGAAAATATTTTCTACATGTATTTTTAGCACTTTATATAATTTTAAAAATGAGTTTTCCATACTAACATTTTTTCATTCATATGATTCCAAAGTGATGCAAGAATCAGGGCTCGAAACGGGTTACTTTTTAGATCCGTGGTTACTAAAAAGTTACTTATTTATGAAAAGGTTACTTTTGGTTACATATTTGCCCGAAATGACAAAGAGACTCAATTCATCAATCGTATTATTTAAAAACTTGTGGAAAATGTAAAAACTCAAATTTTTTAAAATTTAAATTTAGCACTTTAGAGCCGGCAAAGTTACGGAATAACAATAAAATAATTATTAGTTCGTATGTAAAATGTATACAAAGGGCTATGATTATGTTTATTATAAATTCTGATCAAAATTGCAATTTAGCTAAGATTGCTATTTTTAATTCAAAACTTTAATCTTTTCTTTTAAAATATTGAACTATGTATTATATTTTCCGATGGGAATTTATCTTCTTTGGTTAAGATTTGGTTAAAAGTTGAACAATTTTTGTTAAAACTTTATTTTTTTGTTGAAACTTTATCATTTCAGTTGAAAATTCGTCTTTTCTTGATAGCAAATTAATCTCCTTGATTGAAAATCACCCTTTTGTCTAAAAATAAATAAATTTATTTGAAAATTAATCTTTTTGTTGAGAAATGTACTTATTTTGTTGAAAAGTCGTCTTTTTCGGTTTTAAAATTCCCCTGTTTATGTAGAAAATTCAACTATTTGGTTGACATATAACTTTTTTGTCAAAAATTCATATTTACTGTTTGAAAATTCAATTATTTTGAAAAATTGATCTTTTTGGCTAAAAAACTCAACAGTTTGGTTGAAAAATAACCTATTTTGTTGAAAAATCATCTTTTTTTAATGAATTCTACGGTTTTTTATATTGAATTAAAATATTTTTTGGTTATTATATCAACTATTACATGTTTCGTTAACAATTCATCTTTTTTAGTCAGAAAATGCAACCATTTTGTTAAAAGTTGAACTAGTTTCTTAAACATACATTTTTTTGTTGAAGATTCATAATTCTGGTGAAAACTTTGTCTTTTTTTTGGTAAAAAATCTTTCTTTTTGGTTACTTCATTGCTACATTATTCCGAGCCCTGAAGAATAGAAAAGATTCCTTAGTTCGAGAATAATCGATTGACCTGTAATATTAATACATTTTATTGAAGAGTAGGGAAGTTATGTACATTTATAATATTTTAAAAATCGGGTTTTTAGATGAAAACTGTTTTCTGTTACATATTTCAAAGTTGCTGCGAAAATAGAAAATATTGATTGATTCCAAACGAATCGATTGACCTGTACTATTATTGAAATTCAAGAATTTTAAATCAGACTAAAATCAAATTCAAAATCCCATTTAACGTCCAAAAATCAATTCAATATATAGAATTCCTGAGAAAAAAAAACAAGAATTCAACGATCAAATTTGGACAAACACCACAAAATGAGAAGGCAATGCCTTCTCATTTTTCTTTCCTCTTTTTTATTTTTATCCAAAGAAACAAATTTTTTTATTTTGTTTCTTAGGAATTGCAATAGGAGCATTTTGTGGTGTTTGTCCAAATTTGATCGTTGAATTCTTGTTTTCTTTTCAGGAATTCTATATATTGTACTATTATTGTATTGTATTAAAGAGTATGGAAAGTTGTGGTTATTTACATCATTAGAAGACCTTTTTTTTAGAACAAATTTTTTTGTTAACATAATTCAAAGTTCATGGAAGATTAGAAAAAGCTCCTTGATTCGATTGACCTTTTTGCATTTTTTTATATTGACTCCGTCCATGGGGAAGGAAATATATTTGCTAATCAATCATAATGAGGAAGCAGAGTGCTTTTCTAATGAGCACGATACAATTTCACAAAATTTAAGATATTTAACCATTTTTTTTTAGTTTTGTTAAGAAAACTATATAATGTTTTTTTTTTTAATTTACAGGAACAGTATCACCTTCAGGCATAGCAGCAGCAATCCTAGCACCCTGGGAACATTCGGCTTCAGACTGTGGTCTCTCAATTGTTTGGGCCCATCTCGAATCTTCTCGAAAATTAACAGAAAACCTCCCTCTTTTCCGAAGAAACGCCGAAATCGCCTTAGAGGGTTGCAGAAGTGATGAACTTCTCACTGACGCTTTTCGTACTGAATTTCATATAAAATTTTTATGGGGAAGTAGAGGGGCTACAGTATCTCCAGAAGAGAGACATCTCAAGTTCTCTCAAGTTCTTGATGCAATGTTCGAAAAATGTGCTGCCACCGAAATATCGGCGTAAATTTGAAAAAAATTTATTTATTCAACATCTAAACGCGATATAACGCACAGCAACGTCTTCTGAAGACTACTGAAACGACTGAAAATAATCTCTGGGAAACAGTACTTACGTTACTCGCACAAAAAATCGAGTTCCAAAAATTCTATTCAACGATTACAAAAATCCTGCTCGATATCTCAGATAGAGAATTGTAATAGAGCGGGATTAAAATAATAGATATCAAACGACTTTCGTGAAGCCTAATTGCATTTTGTACAACGCATATTGTTCATTTTGTACAACATTTCTTTTTTAGGATTTTTATGTATAAACAAAATATAGCGTTGAGACTTACTGTATTGTAGGGAAATATATACAATTCTATTGAAAGTAAGTCGGATTATTAACTGCCAATGCTCTCGTTATCAAGAACAGACAATACGAAGTAACGCGTCCAAAGAAGAGAGCATCGTATCAACCAAATAAGTTACCAGCAATATCGTGTACTTAAAAAATAATCTTCTGTATATTATATATATTATATTATATTATATTGTAAATGTTGTTTATGTTTGTTCATACATATAAAATGATGATAACACTAATATCGTGATTTCATTTTGTAATCCTCCTTTTCAATCCTGCACGGTGGCCATGGTAGGGTAGAACGGGGCGAGGCAGCCAGTGGGGCGAGGCAGCCAATTTCTTATTCCCACAGCGTTAATTGAATTGGAGCCAAAATTCGCGTTTGTGAAAATCAGCGTTATTTGTGAAAAACTGCTAATAGCAGAAGGAACAATTTCGTGATCTACTTTTGTTTATCTCCGTGTATAGGTTCTGTGAAAAAATTTAAGTGAGTATTTTCTGCAGTCGAATTTTGTGCTTAACACTTTGGAATGGTTGGTTTTGCGATATTCAAAATAGTTTTTTTTGTGTGAAAGTTTTGTGGAAAAAATCACATGTGGGGCGAGGTAGCCAACAAACGGGCAGATTATGCCGAAAAGGCTAAAAAGCGAATTGCTTGTGGCGGCCCTCGACGAGGCGGCCTGGGAAGGTATAAACTCCTTAAGAAACCTCGGAGAGCAGAAACGGAGATGAAATTAATTTTTCCAATTTAGTTTTGTTTTTCTTTTGAGTTCCGTTAAATGTCAGGGAAAAGACATTTAACTGTTTTTTATTCTTATATATCATATGAGACCTAATGAAGAACTAATGCATCATTATACGTCTCTTTATTATATGGTTGGCTGCCTCGCCCCACGTTTTTACAGTTGAGCAAAAACATAGCGTCTCTCGAAAACGATTTTGGAAACAGTAATGAGCAAGCTACGTCAAAATGCCACCAGGCAATTTTGTAGCCAATTTTGTAGCTAAAAAATCAAGGTTCCTAACGACACCGTACACAATTTGATATAATTTCGAACAAGTGCTCTGCACTCCAAAATGTGGCGTCCTGGCTGCCTCGCCCCGCTCTATTCTACTCTACTCTAGAATTTAGTGGTTCCGAAAAAAGTTATATCCTGCGAACTTGATCATAATTAATCCATTTTTTTTCCATCTCACCACAAACTTTGAAAAATTTCCTGTTGCTTCGAGGACTGTGAAAATTTTGTTTTCTCCTTCAAAGTAACTATTTGGAAGCCGAGATTTTAATTACTAGGAATTTTGGTGAACACTAGATTGCAAGATTGCAAGATTCCAAAAGATTCCATTGATTATAGGAATTCATTATAGAAAATAATTATATAGAAAAAAATTATAGGATAGTCTACATTAGAATAAATAATGCAAAAATATTGAAGGTGATGATGTAAAACGTGGGCCCTGCTGGAAGTAAAAAGATCCTATCTTTTTGAATCAGTTTGAATCTTTATGATAGAATGAGATAAATAAAATATATCATATTCTATCTCTTTCCCTGTGTAAATTCACACCTTTCTTTTTCAACACCCTCTTCTCTATCTCATCCTATCCCTTATCTATCCCCGTCCATCTTTTTCTATCTTTTTGTCAATCTGAATTCCCGCCTATCTTTTTGAATCTCCTTTTCTCCATCTTATCCTATCCTCCGTCTATCAAGAACTATATTTTTTTATCTCTCTGTCAAACTAAATTCATGTCTTATCTTTTTCAATCCCTTCTTTTCTATCCCATTCTATCCTTCATGTATTCACGTCAATCTTTCCCTATCTCTTTGTCAATCTAATTTCGGGTTTATCTTTTCCAATATCTTCTTCTCTTTCTCATCCTATCCTTTATCTGTTTGCGTCTATCTTTTTCTATATTTTTGTCCATATAAATTCATGTCTATCTTTTTCAATCCTCTCTTTTCTATCTCATCCTGTCCTTTTTCTATCCCCGTCAATCTTTTACTATCTCTCTGTCAATCTAAATTCCTTCTATCTTTTTCAATCTACTTTTCTCTATCTTATCCTATCCTACATCTATCAACGACTATATTCTTCCATCTCTTTGTTAATCTAAATTCGTGTCTATCTTTTACAATCTCCTCTTCTTTACCTCATTCTATCTTACGCCTATGGACATCTATCTTTTGCTATCTGTTCGTTAATCTAAATTCGCGTCAATCCTTTTCAACCTCCTCTTCTTTATCTCATTCTATCCTACGCGTATCAACTTCTATCTTTTTCTGTCTCTCTCTCAATCTAAATTTATGCCTATCTTTTTCAATCCTCTCTTTTCTATGTCATCCTATCCTTTATGTATTCACGTCAATCCTTTCCTATCTCCTTGTCAATCTTAATTCGAACCTATCTTTTTCAATGTACCCTTCTCTTTCTCATCCTATGCTTTATCTATTAACGTCTATCTTTTCCTATATGTTTGTGAATATAAATTCATATCTATCTTTTCGAATCCTCTCTCTTCTATCTCATCCTATCCTTTATCTATGCAAGTCTATGTTTTCTATATGTTTGTGAATATAAATTCATGTCTATCTTTTTCAATACTCTCTCTTCTATCTCATCCTATCCTTTATCTATTCTCGTCAATATTTTCCTATCTCTTCGTCAATCTTAATTCGGGGCTATCTTTTCCAATATCCTCTCCTCTTCCTCGTCCTATCCTTCATCTATCCCCGTCAGTCTTTTTCTATCTCTTTGACAATCTAAATTCGCGCCTACCTTTTTTAATCTTCTTTTCTCTATCTAATACTATTCTTTATCTATCCACATCAATATTTTGCTATCTCTCTGTCAATCTGAAATACCGTCTATCTTTTTCAATGTCTTCTTCTCTATCTTCTCTTATCCTTCATCTATCAACGACTATATTTTTTTATCTCATTGTTAATATAAATTCGCGTCTATCTTTTTCAAACTTCTCTCCTTTATCTCATTCCATCCTACGCCTTTCAACGTCTGTCTTTTTCTATATCTTTGTCAATATTAATTCATGTATTATCTTTTTCAATCCTCTCTTTTCTATCTCGTCCTATCCCTTATGTATTGATGTTAATCTTTCTCTATCTCTTTGTCAATCTAAATTCGGATGTATCTTTTCCAATATCCTTTTCTCTTTCTCATGCTATCCTTTATCTATTTACGTTTTTTTCTATATTTTTGTCAATCTAAATTCATGTCTATCTTTTTCAAACCGCTCATCTATCTCATCCTATCCTTCATCTATTCACGTCAATCTTCTCCTATCTCTTTAGCGATCTAAATTCATGTCTATCTTTACCAATACCCTCTTCTCTATCTCATCCTATCCTTTATTTATTCACGTCAATGTTTTTCTACATCTCGATCAATCTAAATTACCGTTATCTTTTTCAATCTTCTCTGTCTCATTCTATCCTTTCTCTTTCAACGTCAATCTTTTCTTGCCTCTTTGTCAATCTAAATTCGTGTCTATCTTTTTCAATCCCCTTTTGCTTATCTCATTCTATCCTACGTCTACCAAAGTCTATCTTCTTCTATATCTTTGTCAATCTAAATCCATGTCTATCTTTTTCTATCCTCTCTTTTGAATTTCACCCTATCATTCATCTATTCACGTCAATCTTTTGCTATCTCTTTGTCAATCTGAATTTGCGTCCATCTTTTTCAATCCTCGCTTTTGAATGTCATCCTATCCTTTATCCTATCCTTTATCCATTCACGTCAATCTTTTTCTATCACTTTGGCAATATAAATTCACGTTCATCTTCTTCAATACTCTCTTTGAGAAAATGAGGTGAAAAAAAATAGACGGGAATTCACATTAACACAGAAAGAAAAGATTGATATAAATAGATGAAGGATAGGATTAGATAGAGCAGAGGAGATTGAAAAAGATATACCTTTTTCAGTCTCCTCTTCTTCATCTCATTCTATCCTACGCCTATCAAAGCCTATTTTTTCTATCTCTTTGTCAATTTAAATTCATGTCTATCTTTTCCAATCTTCTCCTTTCTATCTCATCCTATTCTTTATCTATCCATGTCAATCTTTTTCTATCTCTTGGTCAATCAAAATTCCCGTCTTTATCTTCCAAACTCCCTTTCTCTATTTCATCCTGTCCGGATTTTATGAACGTCCAAATTTTTTTATCTCTCCATCAATCTAAATTCCCGTCTATCTTTTTCAATCTCCTCTTCTTTATCTCATCCTATCCTACATCTATCAACGTTTTCTATTTCCTTGTCAATCTAAATTTACTTATATCGTTTCCAGTCTTCTTTTCTCTATCTCATCCTATCCTTTATCTATCCACGTCAATCTTTTCCTATCTCTTTGTCAATCTAAATTCGTGTCTATCTTTTTTAATCTCCTCTTCTTTATCTCATTTACTATCATTCATTATCGTTAAGAATCCTTTAAAATTCAATGAAATTTCATTTATTTTTCAAAGTTATCTAGGTATCCTTCACATCTTTGAAAAATGTAAAAATCCTCTTGAATCCCTTGCAATTTTTCGAAATCCCTTGAGATATTCTTAACCACTTGAAAACCAATGAAATCTTCCGAAATCAGCAATATTTAGAACTCATATAACATCCTTTTAAAAACCTTAAAAACTCTGGCATTCCAATTAAAATAAGCATTTATATACCTGTAAATCTTTGGAATCCTTTATTCTTGTTAAATTTTTTGAAATACCTTAAAAAAATTTATTACTAGAAAATAAAAAGGCAAGGACGAGAACGCGCGTTTTGAGCCCGTGCATTTTTTTTAGACGTCTCACAGAGAAATATAATGAATAATTTTAATTTCAATCCAAGGAATTTCAAGCAGTTTCTACTTATTTTTATTTTATCAATGAATTTCTAGAGAATTTTATGGAATAAATTTAATTTATTTTCAAGGGATTTCTAGGGATTTCAACAGTTTCAAGGGATATGAAGGAATTCCACAAATTATGAAGGATTTTAAAGATTTTAAGCTCTGCATTTTTAAAAAGTTTATGTTTTTATAATTGAATTATAAAAATCCAGGAAAATAAACAATTAATGTTAAAAATGGTGAATGGTATAAAAATGGCTTGATGGTATATTATCAATAAAAAAAGAAATGTTTTCAAACGTTTTATTCATTTATTTTTTTAAAGTAGACTTATAAAATGTAATTAATTTCTTGTCATAATTAGATGTCAAATTAGACGGTAAAATAGTTTCCCCTCGAAATCACACTACAGTGAAAATACGAAATTTTCAAAAATATTGTAGTTAAATAATTATTAAAATATTCTTTCAAAACATATTTCTTTTATCGACCAAAATTTGATGAAAACATTTCCACTTAATAAAGAAAAAAAAACTTTTTTCTTCAATTCCTTTCATAAAAGTTTTATTTAAAAAATTGTTTCCGAAACCATTTTAATTTTGAAATTGAAATGTACTAAGATTTCTGTCATCATTAGAAATTATTTAGGTGAAAGTAAAATTTTTTCAAAAATTACACTCTAGAAAAAATACAAATTTTACACTGTGTTAAATTGTACTCATAATACGAGATTATCAAATCCATTAGAGTTGAAAAATTCCCCTAAAGACCGAATCCATTTCAAATCAGGCAGGTTCTACACTTGAAGTTGCAGAATCTCTCGGGGGAAAAATATGTGGTTTTTAGAGGAAATTAGGCGATACGTATTTTTGCGATTTGTGAAAAAAAATTTGTTTACACAGTTATGCGTATTTGAATTTTTGCCTTTGTTTTTCAAAAAAACCCCA
This sequence comes from Andricus quercusramuli, assembly GCA_932178445.1. NCBI lineage: Eukaryota > Metazoa > Arthropoda > Insecta > Hymenoptera > Cynipidae > Andricus > Andricus quercusramuli. The sequence goes on along the minus strand of CAKNXH010064231.1, from coordinate 110,922 downwards.
ATTTTTTCTTTAAACTCGTATAACTTTTGAGCTAAATGAGATATTTACGATTTCTTTTTAGATTCTGGTAGAGTTTACTGTTTTTTTTTCGAAATCCGCGAGGAAATGGTAAAAATCTTCAAAATTAACCAAATGGCGGCAGTTTTTCTGAAAATGTTAAAAGTCGATTTTCTCAAAAAACCCAGGCTTATATTTTTTGCCAATTTTTTGTTGAATTTGTACTATCATAAGGAAAATACCGAGTGAGTTTAATGTGGGCTAAATAACTTTTGTGGGCAGGTGATTTTTTTTCATAAAATTGAATTTTCGCATTTTTCTGGAAAACAACAACAGATACAACAAAAATTTGAGGAAATAGTTTGCACATTCAAAAAAGTTCTACAAAAAGTTCTCTTACGCATTCATGATATCTTGTACCATTTCCGAGAAAAATGAAAAAATACGATTTTCATAAACAAAAAATTTTCCTCATTCCTGGCTTATGGAAATACCCACCAGTTTTGTTAAATATCAAAAAAATATATACGTTCATATGAGGAAAACTCTATGTTAGTTTTATATGGGCTGAACAATTTTTATCATCAGAAAATTATTTTTCATGAATTCGAATTTTGAAATTTTTCGCTGAAACAATTTAAGTTACAAAATTAATGCCAATACAAGAAATTTGTTGACTGAAAAGTTTTTATTTTCCTTATGATAATACAAATTCAACAAAAAATTGGCAAAAAATTTAAGTGTGGCTTTCTTGAGAAAATTGACTTTTAACATTTTCAGAAAAACTGCCGCCATTTGGTTAATTTTGAAGACTTTTTTTCATTTCCTCGCGGATTTCGAAAAGAAAAACAGTAAACTCTACCAGAATCTGAAAATAAATCGTAAATATCTCATTTAGCTCAAAAGTTATACGAGTTTAAATACAAAATTGGGGTTTTTTTGAAAAACAAAGGCAAAAATTCAAATACGCATAACTGTGTAAATTTTTTTTTTCACAAATCGCAAGAATACGTGTCGCCTAATTTCCTCTAAAAAACCACATATTTTGTCCCGAGAGATTCTGCAACTTTAAGTGTAGAACCTGCCTGATTTGAAATGGATTCGGTTTAAAGAACCTTTTTCTTTATTTCCTTGTATAACAAATTTTGTAGTTTTAAAAATTGTTTTTGAAAACATTTTTCGTTTTTTATTTTTAAATGAAAATGTACTAAATTTTCTTTTATCATTAGAAATTATTTATGTGGAAGTAAAATTAATTATATTAAAACATATAAAAATGGTTTATTTAACCAATTTGATGTTTTATCGGTCTTTTTTATATCATCGTGAATGAATATTCAACGAACTGTATTTAATTCAAAAAATAAATTCTTTAACAGCAGAAATCATTGTAGAATCATTTATTATTATTTAAAAACTAGACAATTTCTTATAAAAAAATTGTTTCTTTCTCTCTAAATGTAAAAATATACCATTTGTCGACAATCTAGTTCCTCAAAATTACAATTTATATCTGAATTAACATCTGTTGCTCTGTTATCTACCGTCGATAAATCTGAATATAATGTAATATAAATTAAACATATTATAGATATATATTATATATTTACAGATTTTTACAGTATATTTTCCAGAATAAAATATCTTTTAAAAATGAAAACAAAAAATAATCTACTGCCTTGCCGACAATCTCGCGATAAGAAAATGCTGTGTAGTTCCAGGAAAGAGATGTCGCTAGTGAATGTATGACATGTGTGATATGTTTCAGTTACCCTCGCAATCTCGTGGTGGGTTTCTCGTGCAACAGGTGATGTGACACGTTTTCCAGTTTTACGTGTGTTTTCAAAATAAGTGCATACTACTGAAAGTGATTCTCAAATAATAACTTCAATTAAAAAACAGTGATAGTTTATAATAAAGTTTTTAAAGTGATCCAGTGTGTACCAGGAACTCTGATCGAGGTAAAAATGCTCTTTTGTTTCCGTTTGTTTTTGTTATTCATGTGTAATTATACATAGATGATAAACAACCTAGAATATTCTTTTATAAGTATATGAATTAAATTATAATGAAGCCACAATTCTCATGTTTTCTTCTTTTTATTTCTTTCTTACATCACAAAACTTACCAAATTAAAGAATGGTGAGTAAAAAAATGGTAAATATTGCAGGTTTTAACTTTCAGGTTTTAAAGTCTCTTAGGAATAATTAACGCTACATGCACATAAATTATAAATCACTAAGGAAAGAAAATGTCACGGACGTAGGTTTAGAACTGCAGCAATAGTAAAGTGCAAGATCGTGTTGAATTAAAATACATTCAACCGCAGCGTGGATTCCGTGAATTGAGTCATTCTCCTATGGTGCAAGTACGTCTAAGCCAACCTTCAGAAAAGACTTTGTTACTCAAATGAAAAAAAAAATGGTAAAATGCCTACGGGAATTGAATGCACTTGAACTGAGTCATTTCAGTGGTTCAATAAGTCTATTTTTCAATTCTTTACTTAACTTTACAATCTACATGGACTTTTCAGGCTCTTTACAATTTGAGAATATATGAATGCGAATTACAATAACAATGAGTTCTCATTCCTATGTGCCGTAACACATATTGTGATTACACGGATCGTATTCCACTTTTTCAGTGCCATTGACCGCCAGAATGTAAAGAATGATAATGAAATTCTTCTTAATTAGGAGCTATAATCACAATATCATTATAAACAGGAGCTAAGTTATCACTGTACAAATGTATACTATAATGGAAGTGAAACAATCGTAACTTATCAGACACAATGACATTCTTTTTAACAACAAATTGAGTGCAAAAACAAATCAGCGAATGGGTTTAATAGAAGATGTTCACCAAACAGACGTGTCCAAATGATAAGGTTCTATTTCGGTACGTGCATATCAGAAGGTTTTATCTCTGTGGGAAAATCTGGAAACTTGCAAATTACCATTTATGGTGTGGCGCATAAGACCCTTTCCAAGATAAAACCTTTCTATTTGAATGCAATGCAGTTGCATTCAGTCGATTACTTTTCCGGGTAGAAACTTTAAAAAATAATCTAGTACTTCTTTCAATAAATACTAGCAAAAATAGCGCGCCATGCGCCATTAATACACGTTTCTTATTTTGATTGCCTAATTATGAAATTAAAATATATATGCTTCAATTTAAAGTACTATAACATATAATTAATAATCGTAAACTAAATAAATATCAAAATAGCTACACCGGCTTTCATACCATTTTAATTTAATTTGAATTTTGGACCTAATTTTAATTATATTTTGAACTTAAATTTTAATCGGCTTACAGTAGTCTGTAACTTTCATTGAAGGATAATATTTTATCCCAGCAGGAATTATAAACGAAGAAAAAAGCTAATAAATTCATGTGCTGGGATTTTATATCGTAATAAAATGTTCTTAAAAGACATTCTGGAATTATCAATCCTACTGAATACTGACGTCTTCCATTTTCGAGACTGGTACATTTTGAAGAAAAATTGAGAAAGAAATGATAAATATATGATATATATATCATATATCATATATTTATCATTTCTTTCTCAATTTTTCTTCAAAACTATTGAAAATTTAGTTGAATGTTTATAGTTTAAAATCTTAAAATTTTTAGCATCTTAAAATAGGTTTATCTTGAAGATTTGCAATTGAATATCCTTCAGTTTTTAATGTGTACAATTTAAAATAACGTAACTCCGAATGTTTTTTCCAATAGTTCAATTTGGAAAAGTTACATATAATTTAAAATTCTTCAGTTTTGAAGATGTTTGAATGAAATTTGGTAAATTTTCATGATTCTGAAGATCAAAAAGTTACGGTTCTTGACTTTTCACATATACAAAATTTCAAATGTAGATTATAAAAATTATAACATTTTTAATTTTAAAACCTTAAACTTGCATAAATTTCAATTGTTAACTTTCAAAATTAAAAACCCTTCAATTTTGAAGATATGCGAATAGAAATTCTTCAATTTCCATGATTTTGAAGATCAAAGGTCAAGTTGTTAATTCTAAATCTTCCAAATTGAAAAAATTTCGAATGAAAATCATCAAAAATACAACCTTATAAATTTTAAAACCTTATACTTGCATGAATTCAAATTCTAAATTTGCAAAATTGAAAACTCTGCAATTGTAAAGATTTATAAATAAAAATTCTAAAATTACGATAATTTTGAAAAAAATAGTATAAATATTATTTTATGGTTCATTTTGAATTGAAGATTCTTCAATATTCAATGCATATAATAGAAAATGATGCAAATTTGAATGTTTTTTTTCAATAGTTCAATTTTAAAGATGTACAATTCAATGTTCGATAATTTTGAAGATTCACAATTGACAACTCTTGAATTTCAAGGATTAATTTATAACAAATTTGCAATGTGGATGCTTTTGGAAATCCAAAATCAATTTTTCAATTATAGTTCTTCAAAATTAAAGTAATTTCGATATGAAAGTATCAAAATTACAGAATCATTAATTGTACAACTTAAAACTTGCCTAATTTTCAATTGTGAATTTTCAAAATTAAAAATTCTTTAATTTTCAAGATTTAAAATTAGGGGTTCTAAAATTTTTAAGAGTCACAATTTTTCAATTTTAACGATCTGCAACTTTTGAATTCTTCATGTTTAACGATTTATAAATAAAAATGCCCAAATTGTGAGATTTTTAACATCAAAAGTCAAGAGTTTTCAATTCTGAATCTTCCAAATTGGTGAAATCTTGAATGTAAATTGAAAAGATCACACAATTATGTATTGTAAAACTTAAAAATTCCTTCATTTGTAATTTTCAAATCTATGAACTCTTCCATTTTGAAGATTTACAATTCAAATTTTTACACTTTTCAAGAGTTACAATTGAAAATTCTTCAACTTGAATTTGTAATTTAAAATTCTTCAATTTTGAATATTTGCAATTGAAGATTCTTCAATATTTAGTGTGTCTTATACAAAATTATGGGATTTTGAATGTTTATTTGGGAATAGTTCTTCGAAGATTAAAAATTCAAATTTATTCAGTAACTGTAGCTGTAATTAGTTCCTTTTTAAGAAACTTCTTTAACATTGCATCTACTTTTATATTAAATTTAAAAGTAAAATTGTAAATTAAAAAATAATTTAAATTAAATTAAGTAATACTAAAGTCAAATAAAAAAGATTGTCATGTAGATTCAACAGGGCGAGAATTTGATATTCTAATTTTAAACTAAAGAATCTCCATTCAATCGCAAGAACTTCAAGTGGAAACAGAATTTCGTAAGATGTCAAACTGACGTATACTAATAAACTATGAAACTGGGTGTTAGAAAAAAAAATCGAGAGACAGCACGCGATAAGTGAACGGAAACAGGAGCTTCAGTGTGGACAAAGTGAATGAATGAATTTCAAGATTATTATTAATAATTTATTATAGAGAAATTTAAGCTGCTTTTGAAGGATGAATAATGTTTTTCAATCTCATATCAAACCCAGATCACGTTTTTATATTCTCTCAATCCTCAAGATTCAATACTACATCTAATCTCCCCATTCAAGCTATTACAAAAGAAGACATCAATCCCTCGAGGCGCTTGGTTATTGTATAATTTGAAATATTTCAATGTGTTTAAAATATAGATATACCGGTTTGATAAACAAATTCGAGCCTGCAATATCGCAGTGAACGGACTGTAAAATTTCTTGTAGCGTACACATTTCGCGAAACCCGTTCCCATGTCGCGGCGTGTGGGTGCGAGAAAAAAAAGGAACCTACGCACATTTCACATATTTGGTCGCTGCGATGAACGAACTCTGGCTACTGCAAATAAATCCGTACACCTTGTACACGGTTTCCCGCAGCTTTTTTAAAATATGACCAGACACGTTTCACATGGAAGGATGAGCAGCGTAAAAAGTTGTGCAGAGGCGGAATGTTATGTGTAGAATCCTAATATTTAGATACAATCGATTCACTTTAATTTCAGCGACTTTTTATCAAAGCTATACCAGGGTGCACAGTTTTCCCCTTTTTTTCTTAGTTTCCCCTTTTTCCCCCTATTCTCAAAAAAGTTCCCCTTTTCCCCGTTTACTCTTTAAATATACGATATTTGAAATTGTACCCATTATTGAATAATAATTAAAACAATTATAGCACTTGAATACATTATTTATGAATAAATAAGGTACAAGTTTCAAATGCAGGCTAATAAAAATAAATATTCTTAAAAAATTTTTGAAGATGAAACATTTTAAAGCAAGCTGAAAATGTGAAAACTGGAGACGCAAGTTATTATCCAATATAAAATTGGAACACTTACAAAATGGATTATTCCAAATTCATCTACTGCAATTTTAAATGTTCTAACTTGAGCAATATTTAATTTTTTTAAATGTTTACTTCATAATTTAACTATTGTTGAAACTTTTTTTTCCGTTGAAAATTAATTTTTTTAAACTCACAATTGAACTATTTCATTTGTGTTTCAAAACTGATCTTTTTCAGTCGAAAATTCAACTATTTCGTCGCAAGTTCAAATTTCGTTCAAAAGTTATATTTTTTGGCAGAAAATTGCTTAAAAATTTAACTATTCTGTTGAAAATATATTTAATTCATTGAACAGCTGTCTTTTTGGTTGCAAATCAAACTCCTTTGTTAAAAATTCATTTTTTTAAACTGAAAATTGCAATATTTGATTGAAAATTATTTTTTTTATTGAAAGCTTATATTTTTTAGTTGAAAATTTGAACGTACTGTCGAAAGTTCTTTTTTTTTGGCTCAAAAATTAAATAATATGGTGCAATTTTTTCCAACTGAAAGAAGGCATCGCGGTTTGTGCATGCATTTTCATCCAATGTTTTCTTTTTTCATGCAATTTCGAAAAATGTTAAACTAATAAATAAAAGAATTAATTCTGTTAGATACAAAATTCCGAAATAAGAAAATTTGCTGTAATTCCAATTTCGATTCCTAGGTCTTGACGATTTTTTTTCTAGTGTATTTCTATGTTTAAAAAACTCACACATGCTCAGAAAAATGTCTGAACCACAAGTTATAAAGATAAGTTCATCAAATACCAAAATCAAAATTTTGAAAATTCGCTCTATTGCCAAATTCGATTCCCGGGTCTTGTGAATTTTTTTTCTAGTATATTTCTATATTTAAAACACCCACACATGCTCACAAAAATATTTCAACTACATGTTATGAACATAAGTTCATAAAATACCAAAATAAACAAATTTTAAATTTAGTTCAAAAATCTATTTTTCGTTGAAAATTCATCTATATTCTTTAATATTTGTATTTTTGATTTAAACATAGTCTTTTTCAGTAGAAAATTAATCTGTCTTGGATGAAAATGCAACTTTTTGATTAAAAATTAAATTATTTTTTTCAAAAAGTCATCATTTTTGTATGAAAATTCAACTATTATTATTGAAATTTCGTCTTTTTGGGTTGAAAATTCGAGTATATTTGTAGAAAATTGAATTCTTAGTTAAACTATTTTGTTTGAAAATTTATCTTTTTTATTAAAAAATGTATCTATCTGAGTAGAATATTCACCTTTCTTCAATAAAAATGCAACTGTTTGGTTGGAAATTCAATAAATTTGGTAAAAAGTCATCATTTTCAGACAAAAAATCTACTTTTTTGTTGAAAATCCAACTGTATTTTTTAATATTAGCCTTTTTGATTCAAAAAATCATCTGTTTTTGTAGAAAATTAATCTTTCTTGGATGAAAATGCAACTTTTTGATTAAAAATTAAATTATTTTTTTCAAAAAGTCATCATTTTTGTATGAAAATTCAACTATTATTATTGAAAATTCGTCTTTTTGGGTTGAAAATTTAAGCATCTTCTTGGAAAATTCACATCTTATTTAAACTATTTCCTCTGAAAATTTTGTTTGAAACACTTTTTAAGAAATCATTTTTTTGTTGAGGAGTCATATTTTTAGTTGAAAATTCATCTCTTTGTTTGAAAATTTAACTATTTTGTTGAAAAATGTTTTGTTTTCTGAAAATTCCAATTTTTCTGGTTGAAAATTTAATTTTTGTACAGAAAATTCAGCTTATGGCTTCAAGGTTCAACAATTTAGGTGAACTTTTTTTCTTTCATTACTGAAAAATTTTTATTTGTCTGAAATTGTTTTTTTTTATTCTAAAATACATTTTTAAAAATAAAATTTCATCCACCTTGGTTGAAAGATCAACTATTGCACGTTTTTGTTACGAATTTATCTTTTAATGTTAAAAATTCAACTATTTCGTTGAAAATTTAATTGTTTTGGAGAGAATTCAATTACTTTGTAGAAAACTTAAGCATTTTCTCAAGAAATCATTTTGTATATGAATTTTAACGGTATTTGAATGTTAATAGTCAAGACAAAAAATGTTGGTCGAGGAAAAATCATGGAATTTTGAAAATGAAGTTTTCACCCTGCAAAGCATGTAATATCTTAAA
>CAKNXH010064231.1:67540-102339 GCA_932178445.1 Andricus quercusramuli | reverse complement strand
CCCCCCCCCCCCCCCCCCCCCCCCCCCCCCCCCCCCCCCCCGAGGGTCGATTATCCGTTACGTAATTTAAGTACGGCCCCTTATATAGTAGATTAAAAAAATATATGCATTTAATTGATTATATTTTTATATTAATAAAGGTCATCATAATTAAACAACCATCGAAAATGGTCGGTACGATTAGCGCGAGTGCTATTAAAAATCACTGCTGACTTTGAAACGTGATTACGTAAAATTATACATTGTGTTACAGAACATATATCTTTTTAAATTGTTTTATACATGTTTTATAAATTATATTACAAACAATTCTGTTATTATATATTTATGATCATCGTAAATTATTGACAAAGGTAATGTGCAGTAGAATGGAATTGAAAAGCTCAAATCGATCTAGTTGTTTGAGCTGAGGGGAAATAATTTGTAGGTTGACACACGACAAAAGTGAAAAAAAAATTTTGAAATCGATTAATATCTTCTGTTCTCTTTTTTGATTTAGAGATTCAAATTTTTGAAAACTCAACAAAAAATCCTATTTGTTAAAAAATTATGGCGATTTTTTGCATGTACAGTTTTTTCTAGTGAACAACAATATAAAATAAATAATCAACATAACATTACTTGCATAATTTAGAGTTTCCGCATAAGTGTAGAAAGCCAAGCAAAAAACATGGTTTTTTTATTGAATCATATGCACACATTTTGGAAAAAGTTGAATATGTCGAGCCTGAAATTTATGCAGCTTAAATAAAAGAAACATGTTACCATTTTGTTTTTGCTGAAAAGCATTTTTTTCGTGATTAAGGAATTTTGGTATTTTGGTATTTTTGATTTTCTTCGTGATTTTAGAACGTTTTGAAAATCACAACATTTTTTTCCATAAAAGCTAAATACATGCATGCAACTGAATTCAAAAAAACATGTCTTTTACACATTTAAAAAAAATTCTACATTGAGTAAAAGTTTTTTTTTTAAATTTCTAACTTCTTATTAATGTTTTCTAGCAAAAAGAGTCCATATAAAAAATTACTACAATTTTTAAAGCAATAGGATTTTTTTTTTAATTTTCAAAAATTCGAATCTTTAAATAAAAAAATAGAGCAGAAGAGATTAACAAAATCCCTATTTGTTTATCGCAGGCTCCACAGTCTTTTTCCTATTCCCCCTCATTTGTGCTTGAAAGTTCACTGTTTTCAGTGGAAAAGTCTAGTAATTAATTTTTGGTTATGAATTCTTATATCCTTTTTTGGTATGAAAGTGAATTATTTTGTCGAAAATTTAACAATTTTGTTCAAAAGTCACACTTCTTAATCGAAAATTCAACTGTTTTCTTGAGAATTCTATTTTTTTTTCTTGAAAATTCAACAATTCAATTGCAATTTTTTTTCTTCCTTGACTTATAAATATGATTTGGTTGAAAATTCAATTATTTTATTAAACATTCATCTTTTTGGTTTGAAAATTCATCTCTTTCTGTAAAAATGTAATCTTTTTTCGTTAAAAATGCAAGTGTCCAGTTAACAACTAATCTGTTTTCATTGAAATTTCACTTTTTTGTTACAAATTCATTTTTTTGTAGAAAATTGGTATTTTTGACTTAAAAATTCAACAATTCAGTAAAAAATTCCACTATTTGGTTGAAAATTTATGTATTCTGTTGAAAATTTCTTTTTTTTTATTGAAAATCTTTTTTTTTTTGTGAAAAATTTATTTTTTAACTGAAAATTTGACTATTTTGTTGAAAACTCAACTCGTTGGTTAAAACTTTACTTTTTTGTTGGTAATTTAACTGTTTTGTAGAAAATTCACTATTTTGGCTTGAAAATTCAACAATTTGGTATTTTTGTGCAAATGCGTTTTTTATTTGTAAAATCTAACTGTTGTTAATTTTAAATTAAAACTTGTTTTGTGAAGTATCAACTATTATATGTTTCGTTGAAAATTCATCTTTTTAGGTTGAAAATTCAAATCCTTGGTTGAAAGTTGAACTGCGCTCTTTAAAGTTTTTTTTTTCTTTAAGATTCCTAATTTTAGATGGAAATTTGTGTTTTTAAATTGAAAAATAATTTTTTAAACTGAAAATTTAATTGTATTGTAGAACATTTGTTTTTTTTTTTCATTCAGAAATAATTCTCTTCAATAGAAATTTAACCATTACATTTTTGGTTAAAACTGACCTTTTCAGTATAAAAATGCAATTATTTAGTTAATAATTTTTGAAACGAAACAAATATACACCACAAAAATTCAAATAAAATTTGGACTAACATCACATTCATTTTTAAAACTATTCAGTTGAAAATGTATGGGATTTTCTGGAAAATTCGTCTTTTCAATATAAAATAAATCTGTATGGTTGAAATTTCCACTATTTGGTTACAAATTTATGTATTTTGTTGAAAAGTCGTCTTCTCTGGTAGAAATTTCAACTATTTGATTAAAAAAGTATGTAGTTTGTTAGCAATTCATATTCTTCAAATAAGCTATTATTTAATAAATATACGCATTATTATTCTATATCTCACCTCGAGAAAAACACAAGTTTCTAGCATTATTCCAATTAAATATTATTAAAAATAATAATAAATTCTTCAAACAATTGATTTTATTAGCTTAAATTAATTATTTACATAACTCTAATTGAAAATTGGACAAAAAGTGTAAAATTTAAAAACAATGCAATTGAATATTGAACAAAAAATGGAAATTTTTGGAAAAAACGCGGCTTTCTAACTCTATTCTAAGAGTAAATTGCTAAAAACTAATTATCAGTATAAAGTAGTATTCTATTTGCATAAAAAACGCAAAAAATCATAATTAGCGCCAAAAACTCGCAAAACCCATTTTTTCACTTTTTCTTTTTATTTATCAAGCTTCAAATCTACAAAAAGATTTATTCGCTATATTTTTTTTATGGCGTTCATTTGGGATCCTATAAAACATACTCATGGAGGTGATATTCATAAAATTATATTTTATTCATATTATGTGGCCGATTGTGAAGATAAATGTTGAGTTTCAACTCGATTCAGTCAATATTGACGATTCGGAATAAAATTTACAAAAACGCAATCAGGCTGGCGCCACCTCTAAATATTAAAAAAAAAAATGTATTTATTTTTGTGTGGATGCGAACAAATTTCCTTAGGAGGCATCCATAAAACATAATTTCTAGAATACATGCAAACTTTAGCCTGCTCTTTTAAGTGAAACTTGGTTCTAAGGAAGCATGATAGGATTTCTGAGTAATTTTTAATGAAATTTGGTTTTCATTCCAGAGTAGCTTTGAAAGCTTCTTGAAAGGGAAAATTAAATTTCCTTTCCTTGCAACTGCACTGTCGAGTATCGAATGGAGAATAAACGTGATTATCTACTTTAAAAGAGTCAGTCAGTCCCCTATTTTTCATTGAACGGAAACAGTTTTCAAACTGTGCAAGACTTCTTGTAGATTCCATGGGGACCCTGAAGATCTCCGCTTTTCGAAGTTTTCCGTCGCAATCGAGACAAAACATAGGGACGTCGAGAGTGCAATAATTGTGTACGAGAAGAAACAATGGCTTTTTCAGAAAGCAGACACAATAAGGGTGGAGATAGAAATCGCTTGTGTCAAGTAGGTGGGGATGATGAGAAAGAATTTCTTTTATTGCTTTCTTTATCCAATTGTATTCATAAATACAAGAGTCTTGATCAGAAGGAATTTACTATAATCTTTTTTTTTATGAATACTCGAAATAATTTTTCAATGAGTATTTTTTAATCTTAAAATAAATAGAAAATTTTACTAGGAATCTGTATTATCATCGGAGATGGTAACGATCAATCAGAAGAGAAATCTTTTCGCACGCACTGCGAAAATGAAAATCTACAATATCGATCAAAGTTGTATCCTCTAACACAGAAAATCTCTAAATTCATCGCATAGTAGATGGAACTATAAATTAATTTTTTTTGTTTAATTAAATTTGTTCAGAAAACAGATTTTTTCCTTTCGCTCCGCTGGGATTCGAACGCCAGGTCAACTGATTTCCGATCAGGTTCTCCAACCACTGAGCTACTAGAGAGATCAGAAGAAGAATTCTTTTTCTGAAACATGCTGATTTTGTAAGATTTTTGCCATTTTTTTTGCAAAATAAGCGTGTTTCAGAAAGATGATGCTTTTCTGATCTCTGTAGCAGCTCAGTGGTTAGAGCACCTGACCGGAAATCTGTTGACCTGGCGTTTGAATCCCAGCGGAGCGAAAGGAGATCTTTTTTCTGAATAAATTTAATTGAAAAAAAAAATAAATTGAAAACCAAAATGCGCGCTACACGCGCAATTGTTTTTATTTTGGCATTTTGGTGACCCCCCCCCCCCCCACCGTCAAAATATGTTTCACTGAAGCTGATCCCCCCTCCAATTTTTGAATACGAAGTATCAATGTAATTTTGTATAACCGTCAAACGACCAATGAATAATTCGTTAAAACTATTTGTTCCAAGTGTGAGAATAATTTTAATTGAATCCTTTAGACATTTTTACATTCTCATCATAATGAGAAGACTAGACTATTATGTGCGCGCGCAAGCGCGCGCCAACTTTTGGGTTCATTTTTCTCCTTTACCCAATTTTCGAATCACTATTTATTCCTTCAAATTCCTTGACCAATCAAATTCTTGATTTTATAATACAAAAAGTTGTGAAGAATTATTTTCATTGAATCATTGAAATAATTTTAACGTCATATTTTTCTGAAAATTTGAATTATTAATAGCGCTTTAAACTATTCTAGAGAGAATTAAAATATATGTGCACATAATTTCGAAATGAAAATTCAGATACTTATTTCGCAAAATCAAAAAATTTAAAAAAATATATAATTGGAATAGAGGTATTTTAAACATTAACAAACTCTTATTATACAATGTATAGTCAATAGTCAATTATATAACCTTGAAGTAAATAATCCGTTTATGTTACCTAATCAAAAGAAATTGAAATTCAATCATCATGTAATTTAAAATTGTTGAAAAATATAATCAGCTAATGATTAATTAATCTGTTTATAACATGACAAACATTCAACTATATTTTTCATTCAAACATTGTAATAATTTGTATACTACAATGAGAAAAAAATTCACTATCATTTCTGAAAATTTAATATATCAGTAACCTCCCAACTAATTTCAGAGAAAATAAAATCATATTCACATATAATTTTTAAAATTGAATGCAGACACTTGTTTCACAACATCAGCATCATTTAAACAATAATGTAATTAGTGGTATTTCAAATTTAAATAAACTTTTATTATGCAAATTATATCCAGTATTCAATTACTAAACCTGGAAGTAAATAATCAATTTATGATTCTGAATTTCAAACAATTTAAATTATATCTTTATGTAATTCAATTTTGTGGTTAAAATTATCAGCTAATAATTAATTAAACAGCTCACAACATAAAAACCCTCAAGCAATTATTTTCATCGAAACAATCAAATTATTTCTACTCCATATTTTTTTTCTTCAATTTTTAACTTCATTTCTGAATATTTTGATTTATTGATAAGCTTTTTAAAAAATTCCAGAAAATTCAAGTTCTAGTAGAATCAATAATTAATCACTCATTTAAAAACACAAAAAGCATCACAGAATTATTTTCATTTAAATATTCAATCAATTTTGAATTAAAATGTTCAAAATGTTTAATTGCATTACTTAAATTTACATTACTAATAATATTTTATACAAATTTCATAAAAAATCAAAACATTTGTACATATAATTTTGGAAATTGAATTCAGATAAACATTTCAGATCATCGCAAAGTCAATAATCAATTTATGTTATCAATTTAAATTATTAATAACCTTCCAAAGTAATACCAGGAGAAATTGAAATATATGCATATATAATTTTGAAAATTGAATTCGGATACTCACTGCACAACATCACAAACATTTTGAAAAAATTATATCATTGTAATGGAGATATATTAAAGAAAAGATACATTTTTATCATAAAAATAGCAGCCAATATTAAATCACATAACCTTAATGTAAATAATCAATTTATGTGACTTAATTGAAAACAATGCAAAGTAAATCTTTATGTAATTCACTTTTTTGAAAATAATAAATCATTCAATAGTTAATAATAGTTGAGTCATCTGTTCAGAACATAAAAGTCAATCAACAATATTATTTGCATTGAAACAGCAAAATAACTTCTATCTTATATTTTTCTGAAAATTTCAATTATTCATAATATTTTAACCAATTCCATAGAAACTTAGAACACATTTACATATAAGTTTGGAGATTATTCAGATAATTATCTCACAACATCGCAATCATTTCGAAAATTATAAAATTGGAATAGAAGTATTTTAAATACAAATAAACTTGTATTATACAAATCATATCCAGTATTTGATCAAATAACGATTCCTTCTATACTACAATCTTACATAAGATGGAGGTTACCTTTTCCATATGAAGGATTTGAACTTTTATTTCTGAAGATTTAATTTATTCATAGAATAGAATCAGTTAATATATAATTTATAAGTTCACAACAAAAAAGGCATTAAGCAATTGTTCTCGTTGAAACATTCAAAATATATATTTTCATTTGAAATTGCATTTCTATACATTGAATTCATTAATGACTTTTAAAACTAATTCCAGGAAAATTTAAAATATATGTATATAATAATTAATCATTTCATAACATAAGAAGCAATAAACAGTTATTTTAATCAAAACATTCGAATGATTTTTACTTTACATTTTTCTGAAATTTTGAATTAATAATAACCTTTTAAACTAATTCCACAGAAAAGTAAAAAATATGTACATATAATATTGAAAGCAGAATTCAGGTACTTATTTTACAACTTATTTATTGTTTAATATATTTAAATACCAAAAATTAAAAGGAAAAAATCCTAATTTAATATTGAAAAAAATTGATCAGCTAATGATTCATTCATCTGTTGACAACATAAAAAGCACTCAACTATAATTTTCATTCGGGCATTCAAACAGTTTTTACTTTGCATTTTTTTTTAAATTTACAGTTTCATTTCTGAAAATTCGGTTTATAAGTAACCTTTCAGAGTAATTTCAGAAAAAATTAAAACATATTCACATATAATTCTGAAAATTAAATTCAAATAATTATTTCGCAACATCACAAACATTGGCGGACAATATGTACTTTTTCTTTATTCATAATGTTCCCCCTAAGGGACTTCATTCTTTCTCATTTGCTCCCCTAGCACCCTCTAACTCCTTCATTGACTCTTCCCCCAAACCATCCTCCCCTAGAATCATTACCACATTCTCTTGCCAGCTTCCTTTATCTTCCATTCCTCTCTTACATCCTTCCCATACATGCTCCCATGTTTCCTCTTCCTATTCGCAAATTCTGCACTTCCTGTTATCTTTCTTTTCCCCATACATACTTGCCCTTACCTCGTTTCCCAATCTAAATCTTGCTATTCTGGTCCATCTTTTCTCTCCCCATCCCTCTTTTAAATACTTTTGTACTTCTTCCTTTTTTATCATCTTATACCATATATTATATTTTGATTCCTCAATCATCCCCCATCTTTCTATTAATTGTCTTTCTCTCTTCCTATTTTCCACTTCTTCGTAGTTTACTCCAGTCACGTAATCTATCTCTCTAGCCTTAAAGAACTCCCTGCTTTCTTCTTCCAATCTCGTTCATTCCATCGCCCTCCCTCTCCTTTCTTCTACCACCATCAAACACTTTCTCGCTAACTCCCCTCCCTTTCCGTCCCACAGCTTAGTCTCAAAATTCCATGCACTCTTTCCTGCCCTAGTACTTAATTTATCCCTTTGCGTTTCTTCTCTCACCATATATCCCAGCGCCCTCCCGTCTAACCCTAGCGTCCACCTTACATACCTTTCTTGTCAACTCTCAATCTCTTTCCTTTCTTCCCATCCCCATATCTCTGCTCCGTCACCTAATACCGGCCATACCAGCGTATCAAATAACCACATTCTCCTTCTCCAATTTTTTTTAAACCTTCTTTTTCCTATTCCCCATATCTGTTTCATTACCCCTGCTGCTTTTTTCATCCTTTCTTATATATGAGCTCTATGGTCTCCATTTGCTTGCAAGGTATATCCCAAATACTTAAACTCTTCTACTTCATTTAATTTTATTCCTTCCATCTCCCCGTCCATTCTTCCTTTCTTCCTCCTCCTTTTATAAATCTCATTAGTTTTGTCTTCTCTACATTTAAATTCAACTTTATTCCATCTAAGTATCTAAGACATCCTTGCCTTACTCCTCTCACCAACCAGAAACTATCTCCCACTTGCTCTCCTACTTTTACCTTGCATTTTGTCTCTCTGAAAATTCCCGATACTCTCTTTGTTAATCCCTCTCGTATCCCCTTTTTTCACCATAACTTTTTCTATCTCACCACGGTCTAATGAGTCAAGCGCGGCCGTTAGGTCCACAAACATTGCTTTCATTGCCCCTTCCTCCCTTTTAATTCTGCTATTTACTAAATAGTTCAGAACATATATATCGTCGATCACTCCCATCCCTTTTCAAATTCCTGTCTGATTGGGTGGCTCTATCTTTTTCTCCACAACTTCTTTTTTTAACCTCTCCGGTAAAACAGTCACATATACCTTATATAGTGTTGGCATTGATGTCACTCCTCTATAATCATTAACCTCCTCCCATTTGTCTTTCTTCACTATTGGTATCACTACTTCTTCTATCCATAACTCTGGCCACCCCTCTCCCCTTCATACTCTATCGCACATTATCCATGCCCATTCCTTTAATTCTGTCTCTCCATATTTCCGTACTTCAGTTGGAATATCATCTATACCAGGTGCTTTTCCATCTTTCATCATCCCTAATACCGTGACTATTTCCTCCCTTGTAATGTCCTCCTCATCTGTTTCCCTACCATATTTTCCTCCTTTCCTAACTTTCCTCTCTACCTCTCCTAGTAATTCCATTAAATATTTTTCCATTATATCATCTCAATATCCTGGTTTACTCTTTTCCTTCTTCTTCTCTCTTTATTTACCACCTTCCAAACCTCTTCATCCGTCCTAGCCGTCTCCGCTTCTTCTTCAAACCTTTTATTTTCCTCCTCTTTTTTTTGATCACACAACTCATCAGTTCAAAAAAGAAGAATCATTAAACTATAACTTTCATTAAAACATTCACATAATTTTTACTTTATATATTTCCTTTAGTTTGAACTTTAATTTCTGAATATTTGACTTATTAATAATCTTCTAAACCAATTACAGAAAATATAAGTTTCAATGGATCAGTTAATAATTAATTAACCAGTTCATAACATGAAAAGCATTACACAATTATTTCCATTGAAACATTGAAATTATTTCTAGATTATCTTCTCCTTTAAATTTGAAATTTCATTTCTGTACATTTAATGTATTACTAACCTTTTAAACTAATAAAAAAGAACTACAATATATGTACATATCATCTTGAAAAATGAATTCAAATAGAGTCATTTCACAACGTCACAAGCATTTGAAAAGATTATATAATTGCAATACAGGTATTTTAAAGAAAATGTAAAGTTTAATTATAGCAATAATAACCAATATCCAATTACATAACCTTCAAGTAAATAATCAATTTATGTGACTTGACTGAAAAAAAATTTTAAATCAATCTTTATTTAATTCAAAGTTTCTAACAAAATTGATCGACCAATAATTAATTAAACTGTTCACAACATACAAGGCATGAAACTATTATTTTCATTGGAACATTCAAATAATTTTTACCTAATATTTTTTGAACATCCTGAAAATTGGAATTATTAATAACTTTTTATAATATTTTCAGACAAATTTGAACATAGTATTCAGATGTAATTTTGAAAATTAAATTCAGATACTCATTTAAGCATTAATCTATAACTTTCATCGAAACATTCAAATAATTTTTACTTTATATATATTTTTTTTCATATTCGAACTCCCATTTCTATATTTTATTTCTATTATAGCGAATAAATCTTTTTGTAGATTTGAAGCTTGATAAATAAAAAAAAACTCCCATTTCTGACAATTTGAATTATCAACAACCTTTCAAACTAATTCCAAAAAATTTAATTTATAATAGAATCAGTTAATAATTAATTAATCAGTTCATTACATAAAAAGCATTACACAATTATTTACATTAACACATTGAAATAATTTTTACATTATATTCTCCTTTGAATTTGAAATTTCATTTCTATACATTCAATTCATTACTAACCTTTTAAACTAATTGAATAAAAAAATATATGTACATATAATCTTGAAAATTAAATTCAGATAGAGTTATTTCACAACGTCACAAGTATTTGAAAAGATTATATAATTGCAATAAAGGTATTTTAAAGAAAAATTAAACTTTCATTATAAAAGTAATAATCAATATTCAATTACATAACCTTCGTATAAATAATCCATTTATGTTACTAAGATGAAAAAAAATTTTGATTCAATTCCTTTGCAATTTGAAGTTTGTGACAAAATTAATCGACCAACAATTAATTAAACTGTTTACAACATAAAAAGCATCAAACTATTATTTTCATTGAAACATTCAAATAACGTTTACTTTATATTTTTTAAACATGAAATTTCATATCTGCAAATTGGAATGATTATTAACTTTAATAATAATTTTCAAACAAATTTGAACATAGTATTTAGATATAATTTTTAAAATTAAATTCAGATACTCATTTAAGCATTAATCTATAATTTTCATTGAAACATTAAAATAATTTTTACTTCATATATATTTTTTTTGAACTCGAACTCTCATTTCTGACAATTTCAATTATCAACATCCTTTTAAACTAATTCCAGAAAATTCAAGTTTCAATAGAATCAGTTAATAATCAATTAATCAGTTCACAATGTAAAAAGCATTAAACAATTAGTTTCATTGAAACATTCAAGTAGTTTTCACATTATATATATATGTATGTATGTGTATGTATATATATATATATATATATATATATATATATATATATATATATATTAAATTGAATTTCCATACCTTGAGACTGAGACTATATCGTCATTCATCTAATCTCATCGAGTAGACTATAGTCAAGAAGGAATAGTATACTATTTCTTCGTGACGAAAATATAACGCGCATATATCCAGATAAAGAACATCTGCGCCTGGATTAAAAATGTAGAAAAATTACTGAGATACATTTTATTTTATGCCGTGTATTGAAAAAGTCAGTCATACCAAGCAAAGATATAATATCTTACATTGAAAGTAATAGTAAAAATAAATAAATTGAAATTTTTATCGGCGATCGATAAAATGAGAAATCTACTTCTTTAATTCTGTTAGTTTTAATTTTAATATATAGAGGTCACCCTATGACTTACTATAGCTAACAGAAATTCTTCCTCCATGAAATTACGAGTTTTCATCTATAGGATATTGGTTTCATGTGAAAAATGACTTTCGCGGATTCCATCAAATATCCACGTTTTGAGGCCCCCTGAATAAAAAAAAAAAAATAGTTTTTACATCGGTGTCTGTCGTTGTCGTCGTCAGCCAGATGTTTTGGACGAAATTTCAAAAAGTTAGAGCATTTTCAAACATGTTGAGACCTTTTTTTTCAAGATTCAAAAATTCCATGTACGGCTATTCGTAGTACACAGAAACTAGAACAATTTATTCTCATAACTTTTTTAGATATGTAAACATAAAATTTTCAGAGTTATAGCATTTTCAAAATAAAAAAAATAAAGAAATTAAATTTTTGGACAAACAACACAAGCTATCAAAAAAATGAATAGATAAAAGTTGCTCATCCAAAAAAGAGCTACAAACTTGACATGAAAATTTTGTTGGTAGGACGCGTAGTTTTTGTTTGAATCGTAAAAAATAAATAAATGAATTGTAGATCAGAATTCATCTCGCTTGGGTAAAGATTCTACTATTTGCTTGAATGTTTAATTGTATTGTTGAAAATGTGACTATTTTGCTAAAAAAATCATTGTTTGGGGTAAAAAATGCAACAACTTGATTGAATGTTGAAAGTCTTTTTAAAAAATTAATTTTTTTTTTGGTTGAAGATTCATCTCTTTAGTTGACTATTTAACTTTTTTCTAATCGTTTCATTTTTGGTTGAAAATTACTTTTATGAACTGAAAATCAAATTTTTATATTCTTTGTTGGATTTTTTTTCAGTTAACTGAAAATGCATCTAGTTTGTTGCTAATTCGTCTTTTTTGGTGGAAATGATTCTTCTGGGTTAAAAAATCAACTCTTTGCTTGAAAATTCAACTATTTCGTTGAGGATTGAACTATTTTGTTAAAAATTCGTTCTTTTTCGTTGAATTCAGCTGGTTGATAATTCATTTAGTTGTTGTTAAAAGTTAGTTTTTCGGAACTAAAAATTTAGCTATTCTATTTTTGGTTGTAAATTTATCATTTTTATTTGAGAATTCAACTATTTAGTTTAAAATTCATGTATTTTGTTGAAAATTCATCTTTTGATATAAAACAAATTGTCTTGGTTGCAAATTCATCGTAGTGGTTCAAAAATTCAGCTGTTTTGTTAAAAATTGGCCTTTTTGAATTGAAAATTCATCTTTTACGGTAGAAAGGTCATCTTTCTTGGTTGAAAATCATTTTTCTTGGGTGAAAATGAGCTTCTTTGTCGAAAATTCAATTTCTAGGGTGGAATCTTCAACTCTCTTCTAAAAATTTCGATTTTTTGGCTGGAAAAGAAACCTTTGTGACCTCCCTCTTCTGTGATATTTTGTGACATTAGTACAGACCTCCCCCCTCCGCCCCTCCCCTAAGAGTGTCACATAATATGTTGACGCTCCCTTTTTAATAATTGGAGTTTTTTACAAGTATTCGAACTAATTATTCAATAAGTATCTTTCAATTTAACTGTTTCTCAAATGAAAGAAAGGGTACAATCAAAATTCGTCTACAATAATTATAAATTTTTCTATCCTGAAACATTTATGCATATTTATTAAAAGCAAATAAACTGGTCAAAAGAATGCATTCAATAATGTGCTTCAACGTTTGGAAGTAAAGAGGATCGTATACTTTACTGCAAGCTATCTCGAAAATAAAACTGTAAAAAGGACATAGTCGAACAAAATGGGAAGATATAATAAAACGATAAAAAGCCTGCCAATAAAAGTAAGTGGCCACCAAAGTAAATTGCAATTTTAAGGGCCCGAGTAAAGGTCTGTGATAATATTCTAAATCGTCACCTAAGTTTTTATACCCAATAAAAATAGCAGGAAAATTTATTTTTCAGATATTGAAAAAGATTATAATGAATGAAAATGGAAGTCTTGGCATTTCAAGTCTTGGTATTCCAGAGGCAGAAATTACATTTAGTCTCAGTGTTTTATTTATAAAACTTCTTTTAATTCCGATCAACGCTTTTTTATAGCTTTTTAAGAATCTATCAAAATTGATTTATGCTTCTGAGACCAGTTCTTTGACATTGCGGAAACATGTCTCATGCAATATGCATAGAATCTTTTCCGGAAATCATTTGAATCTAGTTCACTTGAATTGCATGAAGCGGTGCATTTTTATTTTCGTTTGGGATAATAATTCTGCTTGGAAAGGTCCATGTCTCTAGTGGTCCATGCGCCTAAAATCGATTGAGAGAGACACAGACGGGGCATGAACCTTTATCTCTACAGTATATTCCTCGTAACTCCAAACCAAGAGGAAAACTGCAAATAACATTTACAATAGAGTGGTCATATAATGCTTTTTTGGACGATTTTTGGACCTTTTCTCCCCCTTTATAACGCTACCGTAACAATAAATAATGCCCTCCCGCCCTCTCCAGTTTGTTACTACTGGTGTTTCTATTAGAACCAAATTTTGGTTTAATGGAATCACTCTTGCTCAAGAGGAAGCCAAGACGATGAATTTGTTCCAGAGGAAACTCCAGCTTTGAAGCTCTCAAAGGAACCCAATTTTAATAGAGACTTTTTCCAAAGAACCCATTTTTCGCATTGCTCACTTTGAAATTTTTTTTAGGCAGTTAAAACACTTTTGCAGGAAGGCTGTTAAAGCAGGGTACAAAAAAATGGCGAAATATGTGTACGGAATGAGTTTCGCGGTTGCGGGAGGGTGGTAAGTTTCTGGGTTTTCAAAAAAAATACGGTAACTGCTAAAAAAGCGAAAGTCAAATAGTGTAGGAACGACGTGAAGTGTGAAGGAAGCTGACTGACAGCTGATGGCGCTGATAGTTAGACCGTGCTGAATCGTACTACAAAAATGCACTGTCGGTAGAAGTCGCATCTTTCTTGGCGGAAATTTTAAATTTGAATAAAAAATGGAATTTGTGATTTTCTTTTTTTTTATTGTTTCAGAGATACTATTGATTCTGTGGATACTGTTGTGTCCTACAAATTGAGATAAATTGCAGATTCCAGAATCTTTTCTGGCGAATTTGAAAACCTTCTGAAATATTTTTAAACCTTTTTAAATATTCTCTGTAAATTAATTTGGACAAAATAAAAAATCACTTAAAATTTTTTAATGAATCTTAATAAAAATTGTTTATTCTCTTGAAACGTTTTAAAATTCTTAAAAAGATTACAAAAACTATTTTTGTATCCCTTCCTACCTTCTTGTACTATTTTAGTTGGAAAAAATTATAACATTTCAAAAAACGTTACGTAACATTTTTCGAACCATCTCCCTTCGTAACGGGGCCATTACACCTCCTCTTGAACTTTCTATTATGACCCCTAAAATTATGGATCGGAATTCGCTAATTTGTCAGATCGCAGCTTCGCCAAAAATCATAAAATGAACTCAATTTTCTTGTATCATAGATAATTGTTCTGAAGAGTTTTCTAATGATATTCTGCAAATCCCATTCAAACAAGAAAATTTCCTCTGAAGTTATTTGCAATAATCATAATTTGCATCCGCGTTTGCACTCTCGATGGAGTAATTATGAATAAGAAATGTTTGTTCCTCAATAAAATTTTTAATTAATTGTGTAATAAAACCTATGTTTGTTCCACAACATTAATTTTTGTAGGTTATAGGAAGGAGAATATTTTGAAATTATTTATTCTTTGTATTTAATGTTTTTAATATTTTTTCCATTAACATAACACAGAGTAAGGTTTTCATTTTCTTTAATTAGAAATTTTAAAAATATACAGAAACACACTTATTATGGACTAAATTATACTGATTTTTACAAAATTCATGACGAAACTTGTTGACAATAATGATTCTGTAAGTTTAAATGATATTACTTGAAAATTAGGGGAATCCGCAGAATAGTAGAAAAGTTATAAATAGAAGTGTTTTTTAATGAAAGGAATTAGTTCAGAGAATTAATTTGTTAATAATTTTTCTTTGCTTGATAAGAAAAATAAGTTGATAGCGGAGAGTGGTCCTAAGTCGGCACAGTAAGAGTTTTGGTCTAAAACAGGGTAGACAGGGTTTAATGGCGCTTCAATGTCCTTGGTCAGATACCACGATACTTCGTCTACAAATCTATGTTATTCGGAACAGTGTGGAGTGATTTTTGCGGTCACAAATGCAACGCAAAGTGAAGAAGTCGATTTTTGCTAATTCTCAAAATGGTTGTCCTAAGCCGGCACACCCTGGTCCTGAGTCGTTACATAATTTTTTCCGCTCAAATGCAAGAAAAATGGCAGGTTGTGTAAGTTTTAGGAGAAATGCACAAATTTAAACCATTTACAATGAAAAAAAATGTAAAGAATAGAATCAGCGAAAAGTCAATAAGAAAACACAGAAAATAAAAGAACATTTACCAAAGACAAGCAACATGCAGTCAAAACACAACCAAACTAGAAAAGAAAACCAATAAGAGACGGGTGACATGGAATTCAAACAAGACCAAATAAAAAAACAAACGAATAATAACAAATGCAACAAAAAGAAGGTGCCGACTCAGGACCACTACAAATGTTCACACATTTCATTCTATTACGCACACGAAACAAATCCGAAGGAAAAATTGAATTCATCAGGCGAAAGCACACAGAATACTTTTCAAAATATTTACACACCTGTAGCTGCTTCAGAAGAATGGAAGAAAATGGAATTCCATTTGCACGAAAAATATATACCCCGCTGCCGCTGTCAAGCGATATCTAAAGTGACAATTGTCAGCTTAAGTTACTTCCATGTCTACCAACCTGTCATACGACAAAATGGTTAAGTCTAAACGCGCGCCATCTTTGAGGAACGCGAGGGTGCCGACTCAACCCAGAGTGCTGACTTAGGACAACTCTCCCATTTATTCGAGAAATAAAAAACAAACCTAAAAATATATGTCCGTCAAATTTTTTCAACTATTCGTACTTGGCTTGTTTTTTTCTTTCGGTTTCACAACTTTCATTAACTTAAACATTAATAAATAAAATATTGAAATTCATGTAACTACTTGGCGAAGTTTTTTCTACACCTAACGATTATGTTGGTTTATATGTTATTTTGTAGAGGCTCTTTTGCAAATACAGTTTTTAGTTTCAACAAGTTAAAATTTCTGAAGAGAAATAGAAAACGTTGAGATAACGTTGAATTTTTGATACCAAGTAACCCTTCCCCCTTATAATTTGGAAAATTTTCACTAAAAGATAAAAAAATTTCAAGTCTTTTCTCCTAAATCTTACCGCGAAGCATTCTTTCCCGTTTTCCTTTTCAATGAACTTTTAGACAAAAGTTTCTCAGGCTAAAGGGTAAATAATAGGTACGTCCATAGCAGACATTTCTCGACTGCCAAAATTAGAGGGGACTGTTTCCCTCGGGTGCCTTAAACACGCTCTTAATTTTATGGGCAGCCGTTATCGTTTTACCCGCAAATTATTATGGTCAAAATTCTGCGGTGGGTGCGAATGTCGCCGGAGTTGGAAAATTATCCCGAGCTCTTTATGGCAGTTGGGTTTATTAGCTGTCGTTTCAGTGTAAACTTGAGAACAGGCTTACAATATAGGTAACTTCACGCATATACCTATAAAACACTCGAAAGCTCCATTAAATTAACTTGAGTTTTCTCAAATGAAGATTATTTTCCTGAAAAATGAATTCTCACAAAATAGTCGATCTTTTAATCCAAAAAAAAATAACATTTCTACCAGAAGGGATACATTTTTGCACTGAGCACACGAATTTTTAACCAAAAAGATATCCATATGTCAAACTATTGCGGGCGCGGATAGCTCTTGGATGGGTGACCATCTGCGACGTATGACCGGGTTGTATCTCCGCTGAGTTTCAACTAATGTCAAGCGCGAAGCTCAATGCCGAGGATGATTGTCTGCCTTCAAAATCTACTGTCAAAAAACCGGTCGAACGCTAAAGGTGGTTTTCTGCAGTTTTCCTTCCCCTGGCCAAACGTCCAGGAAAAATGGAGTACTTCTAATAAAGTCGGATGCGGTCGCGGGTCATGTCTGGTTGTGATTAATTTCATACAGTGATTTTGAGCTCACATTGGTAAAAGAAAAATGTTCACTGGCCCATACCAAGTGAAGTGAAATCCTCTGGCGGTATATGTACTCATGCTAAAAGATTTACATAATACTTTAGTAGCAAAGGGGGCTCGTGTACAGATCTCTGTTTCACCGGGGTTTTGAAAATAAAAAGTCATAGAACAATAGGTTTTAAGCGCAGTGATATGGGACTCAAATGGACTAGCCTTACAAGACAATAATATTTAATAATAATAACCGAAAATTTTAATTTTTTAACAGACGAATTTTCAGTAAAAAAAATCAATTAAAAAAGAATCAAAATTTTAAAAAAATAGTCTAATTTTCAACAGAGATTTATTTTCAATTAGAATGATGAATTTTTCAAAGAAGAAAAAACGATTTTTAAAGAAATAAATATTTTTCAGTCAACATGAATTAAAAGTGATCAATTTTCAGCCAAAAATGTAGAAGTTACATTTTCAGTAAAAAAGAAATTAATAAAAAAAGAAATTTTTAACAAAATTGTAAAATTTCTAACCAAAGAGATGCATTTCCAACTAAAATGTTAAATTTTCCAACCAACAAGAAAAATTTTCAACAAATAAAGATTTTTAGTAGAGAAAAAAAACTAATTCAAATTTGTTGACCTTTCAAGCCAAAAGGCGAATTTTCTGTAAAACAGTCATTTATCAATCCGAAAATATGAATTAGCTTCGTACCAACATTTTCAGTCAAAATACTTAATTTTAATCCTAAAAAAATTAATTCCACTTTCACTCAAGTAGTTACATTTTCAGTTAAAGCATATAATTTTCAAATAAAAAAAAAAACAATTAATTTTCAACTAAAATTATGAATCTTCGACTAACCAGTTTTTAAATGTCTTTCATTTAAAATAGCACTGCTAGCATTCATTAAATGCGTTATCGAATCCAGAAAGTAGTAACTTTACAAGATATACAGGAGAAATTTTTAAAAACAAATTTGAATTATATCAATAATTTTCGAATATCGTTTAAAAAAATACATTACTCTCAACATTCGTTAATTGTGTAATTGATTCCAGAAAATACTAACTTTTTACGATCAACAGAAGAATATTTGTTTAAAGAAATGGAAATTGATCAAATATTTGCTGAATACTGTTAAAAGAAATACATTACTCTCAATATTTGTTAATTTTTTTAAATAATTCTAGAAAATAATAACTTTTCACTAGTTACAGGGGAGAATTTGTTTAACCGAATAAAAATTGTTTAAATGATCACCTAATATGTTAAAGAAGAAATATTATCCTTGAAATTGATCAACTGTATAATTCATCCCGCAAAATAATAACTTTTCACTATTTGTGGGCGAAAAAATTGATTTAAACCAATAATAATTGTTGAAACATTTGAAAATTAGTTTGAGAAAACTTAGAAACTTGTGACTTATTGAATAAAAATATCTGATTTTGAAAAGATTAAAATAATACAATATTTAGTATGAATTTTACATAAAACTGCTACTTTGCATTTGTTGGGGCATTTCCTGGGAACAAAACAAGGGGGCTGGAAGTGGCAAAACTGAAGTTTATTGCGTGTTAATTATTCCTTGAACATTTTTCAAGAGGTGATTAAACTTTAATTTATAAAACGTTAAAAAAAAGAACTTTTTTTCGAAAAAACTAGGTTTTCCCACTTGAAATTCTGTGTTAATTTGAAAAACCCGGGAGCACGGGTTTTATTGACCAATTTAAAAGAATAGGGAATTTCATTTTCCAGATAACGAAAAATTGAAGGAGATCGATCAACAAAAATCGAAAGTCTACTTTTTACAGGTATAAATTTGGACTACCTTGAGGTAACATAATGCTTAAAGTAAAACACTCGAAAGCTTCATTAAATTAACTTGAATTTTCACAAATGAAAATTATTCCGATGATAAAATGCATGTTTCGTAACTTTCAAATGTTTATCAGGCGCTTATCGACAATAAGTAAAACACAAATAATAGAAGAACTATATTTTGGAACAAGATATTATATTTTAAACTTTATTATATAAACAAATTTTTAATTGAAAAATGCCATTCTTTTCTTTAAGGGAAAAAGAATACTGATGAATCGAATTCATATTGACATTTAGTGTACTGGAAGGCAAGTTCACATTCCTCATCAGCCGCAACTAAAAAAAAGACAATTTTTTTGTTAGTTTTTTTTAACATTATTTTAACCTACGTGCGTTATGAGTAAATGAAAACTGTTCGTTTTGTAAATAACTATTTTTAATTTTGAAAATTAGGAAATTATCACTGAATAATCGTGAGATGGTTGAGGTCCCGGATCAAAGAATCGGTTACTACCCCTCTACGTTACAACTTTCTGGCAACTATAGTGGAAGAAGCTGGAACTGCTGCCGCCGAGCCTGGTCAGCGGGAGTCCTTTATATCTAATGAGGATTAAAATGCGGAATATAACAATTCTCAAATTTAGCTCTTGGAAATTTAAAAATGTAATATTCTAAATATGCGAATCATAACGATTCCAACAATATGTTATTTGACTCAAAAAGTTGAAAATTAAAGAATAAATGTTTAAGTTCATGGCAAATTTTTCAGTTGTCAAATGTTTCAAATTCACAAATCAAAATTAGCTAGGAATAAGACTATACATACTTTTACACTGGGAATGCAAAATTATTTGACGATAATTTTAAGAAATGCGATTCTTTGAGAAATAAACTAAATTTGTTATGTTAGTTAATAAGTTTTCAAATGTAGTCAAATTTTAGCTACCGGAATTTCCCTAAATTAAATAAAATATAACACCAATAAAATAAAGCTACTGCAGTTGATTTGAGTAAAATGTACTAAAGATTTTCCCATAAAATTTTACATAAACTTGAACATTTATTCTTTAATTTTCAACTTTTCAAGTCAAATAACATATCGTTGGAATCGATACAATTCACAGATTTCGAATATTATATTTGAAATGTACCAAGTACTGAATTGATATAAAGTTATATTTTCCATTTCAGTCCTCATTAGGTACAAATTACTCCCGTTAACCAGGTTTGGTGGCAGCAGTTCGGCCGAATGAGGGGAAGCCGCGTAGTGGGGGGAGCGTACGCAGGTAGCTGGGGCGGAATTGACCATCGCCCATGTCTTTGGATAGGTCCCTGACTCGCTTCTCTTCCCCTTCTCCAAGCGCTCTTCCGTGATTTCTCCTCACAAGCTTGTTCGCTCTCAACCTAAGGCGGTAAGAGAGGGGATTGACGATGGACAAGATATTTTCTCTTTCCGTGGACATCCCTTTTACACCGGTTGTTTGATCCGGGCCCTCAATTTTACTTTATAGTAAGTAGATAATTGAATTCTTGCAAAAATATGATAAATACATGTAATTTACAGTTAATTAGTACCTAACGATATTTACGTACCTTCACTTGCACATTTTTTTACGCCTTCAATCAATCTATCGCCATTTGCAGGTAGCAAATTCATTTGTGCTATTAGCATATTGGGTTCGATTTTTCCGTTCTTGATCTATAAAACCCACCCAAGGAAGTCATTATTTATAACTTTATTTAAGGAGATTATAGTTTATTCAACATTTATTGATGTACGTACCCCTTTTGTCATTTTTAAAACACATCTGATATAACATTTGAGATTCGGGTCATCTGGAAATTCACCTCTGGCTACTCCTTCAACTAATGCTGTAAAAATGTTGAAAATTTCTGTATCTTAAAACTATTTTAAATTTAGGTTGCAATTCCTTGAAATAACAATATGTAAACAAATACTAGATGAAAAGAGTATGGTCCTAAGAACACAGAGAGTGGCCACAAAACTTCATTTTTTAAATGTTCTGACTTTTCCCTGATTTTTTCCTGGCAAATAGGGCCTAATTTCTGACCCAAAAATTAACTAAAAGTGACTAATGTGCATTGATAATGTAACTATTGTTCTTCTGAATATAAGAGAATCTAAAACAATTTGATCAAATTTATAAGAATTCCAGGCGAATTTGACCGTATTCAGGATAAATTAAAAAATATTTTAAAAATCCATTGATTTCAGTAAAAATAGAATTAATTTATAGGAATTTGAGAGAAGTGAGAAGAATTTTATGATATTAAAAAAGTTACAAATAATTGAAAAAAATTCAAAATTCTGAAAAAGTTTATTCAATTCAGTAGGTTTGAAATGAGTATGGAAAGAATCAAGGTAATTCAAAAGAATTTCATGAAATCGTTCCAGATCTTTCGAAATTCTTCACAAAGACATTACATAATTTTCAAATCCCTGAATATCAGTTAAGTCCTTGGAAGTCCGTTGACATTTTTCTAATTTAACATTTAAATTATTGGAAAAATAAAAAATTTATTGGAATATTTTTAATTCTCTCAAATATTTAAAATCGTTTGAAATGTTTTGAAACCCCTGAAAACTTTTCAAAGCTCTTGAAAATGTTTTGAAATATTTTAACATACTCTCAAATATTTTAAATCCTTTAATACATTTTGGAATCCCTCAAACTTTTGTAAAGTTCTTGAAAATTCCTTGAAATTCTAAGAAAGTCTTTAAAATATTTTGAATCCATGAAAATCTTTCGAAACTTATTATAACTCTTGAAAATTTCTTGGAATTTTTTTAAATATTCTAAAATCTTAAAAATTCCTTGAAATCTCTACAGATTATTGAAATCACTAGAAAATTCCTCAAAATATTTGAAAATATTCTAAAATCTTTAAAAATATATATATTCTTTGGTCATATCTTAAAATATTTGGAAATATTTGAAATCCTACGAAATCCCAAAATTCTTGTGCATACGATAAAGTCTTTGAAATCCATTAAAATATTCTAAAACCTTGTAGATCCTATAAAATCGTTCCATATCTTCCAAAATACTATGAAATTATTCAAAACCCCATGAAAATTGTTTCATCACGTGAAATATTTTTAAATACCCTAAAATATTTCAAACCCTGTAAAATCCTTTAAAATCCATTAAAATCTTTTAAAATCTTTTGAAGCTTTCTAAAGCTCTTCAGAATTCGTTGAATTTTTCAAAAATACCCTAAAATCTTTCACATCTTTGAAATTCGTGCAAATGATTGAAATCTATTCAAAATTTCTTTCGAAACATTTAAAATACCCTGAAATATTTTAAATCCTTAAAATTTTTTGAAAGCCCTCGAAAATATTTAATGTCCTTGAAAATACCTCAGAACTTTAAAACAACCCATACAATATTTCATATGTTCGGAAATACCTTGAAGCTTCTTAAATCCTTTTGAATCACTTCAAATTATACAAATATATTAAAAATACCCTAAGATATTTCAAATCCTTCAAAATCTTTTTCAATCTCTTGAAATTTTACTAAACTCTTGATAATTCTTGAAATTTTAAAAACTATGCCGAAATTTGTAAAATTCTTTGAAACCTTTGAAATATGTTCATATATCCTAAAACCCTAAAAAAATCTAAATTTTTGTTGGAACCCTACTTAATCCCTAAATTCCCGAATAAATTCTTTGAAATCGATTAAAATATAATAAAACCGCATGAAATTATATGAACTCTAATGATATTTCCTGAAATCCTGGAAAACTTACGAAAATACCTTGAGAGCTTTTAAAATCCCTTAAAATCATTAAAATCCTTGTGAATCTGATACAAACCCTTGCAATCTTCAGTAATTATAGTAAATTATTTAAAACCTCATTAAAAAATGTTTACATGCCTTCGAATTGAAAATTTTCAAAGATCTAAATCCCCTGAAAGTTTTCAAAATACTATGAAATCTTTAAAATCTTTAGGAGTACCTTTAAATTATTGAAATATATCAATAATTCCTTTTTCGGTACAAATAGTCCCATTTCCAAGTACCGCTAATCGTACCGAAAAAATTCGGCCATTCGTGCCGAAATTTCGGTACACGTAACCATAGAGTTCTTCAAAACTTCTATGATATTTGTTTGAAATCCCTGAAAATCTTTGAAATCCTTGGTGACCATTTTTAAGTTACTTGGAATTACTTTGGAATATTTTAAAATACCACAAAATATTTCAAGTCCTTTGAAATATTTCGAAATCCCTAGAAATCTTTTGAAGTTCCTTAAAACTTTTTAAAACTTCTGAAAATTCCTTGGATCTTTAAAATATACCTTTAAATCTTCCAAATTCTTTGGAATGTCTTCAAATTATTGAAGTTTATACAAAATTTCTTTGAATCTTCTAAAATACCTTACAATATTTAATATATTTTGAAATCTTTCAAAGTCCCTTGAAAATTTTTAAAGCTGTGCAAATTTCCTTGAAATCTTCAAAAATACCCTAAAATTTTTTTAAAATCCCTTCAAATGATTGGAATCTGTTACACATTTCTAGGAATCTATTAAAATACCCTAAAATATTTTTTACAAATTCAAGACAATTCGGAAATAGGTGTAGACCTCAATTCAATAGTGTTTAACCTACTGGCTAATTTGTTAAAAGAAAAGTGACTTGAGTGAAATTTCAATGAAAAAAAGAGAATCTCGTGACAAACAGTGACTCTTTCATAATTGTCACATTAAATAATATCAATAAAATAATATCTGTCTACATCGGTTGACTTACCCAAATCTACTGGTACTTTCGATGTACAGGATTTCCGCATTCCCTTTGCCATATTATCTACTTGATCCTGACTCATCCCCTAGAAGTAAATTGCAATTAAGTTTATGCACTTATAAACAATTTTTTTCGAAAATTCAATTCCATAATTAAATTTTACTAACACATTCCGCCTTATGAAAGGTACAAAGGGCAGTAGTGACAATTAGAAGCACAAATATTCGTGGATACATGATGTTCAAGATGTGTTCGCTTGTTAACGAAAAATCAAAACTTAGAGATTTTCTTTTCTAACAAGGCCTTATAAAGCATCTGGCCCATAATTGTGTAATATTGTGTAAGTGAGGTGGTCATTAAACAACCTCGACAATGTCGCATCTTGAATTAGAAAATTCTATGACTTAATGCAGCCGTTACGGAAGTGGAAGGTTATCAAAAGGTCGACGAATTTTTTATGAAGTCAGGATTTTTTGAAGGAAATATTTACTATAGGTAAATGCTTGAAGTTTAACGCATAAACGAAAAGTCTAAACGATACAATTTTCACATTTTAATAGGATGTTAATTCTCACGTCGGTCGTATTTGAGCTTTATGATTTTGGGCTCTTGATTTTTGGACCTCATATTTTAAGTCTCATATTTTTGGTACTTATGGTTCTGGGTTTTATTATTTTTCACTTCCAGTTGTTAGATTTGCACGTATGCAGCTGAGATTGGGGTTAAAGAATTTGAAAAAAGGTTCATCGTTGGTTTTATTTTTAATCCATTGGAATCAGTTAGTTTTTACAGTAATAATTCAAAATAACAATATAAAATTCAAATATTTTTGGTAATACATTTAAATAGTCCATAGACGCATTTTTTTTTGTAGGTGCATGGCGCATACTTCGAATAATTAAAAAATATTGATTAGAAAGGATATTCATTTAAAAATATGATTTCTCGTTGGCAGTATTAGTTCTCACTAAATACCATTTACCAAATTTTCGAATTCTACAAATCCTGATACATACGAAGATTCGTTTATCAATAGCAATTGAGTTATAACCAGTAATAAAAATATAATTGGGAAGCCTGATTTTTTTCAAAAGGTATCGTTTTTGCTGCAGCGGCATTGAATTGATACGAAAATCTTTATAAATATAAAAAAGGACTGCTATATTGTTGGATCATTCCATTTGCAGAACAATTGATACCTATAGATTCAGTGTGTCATTAAAGGTTTATTTTGTGCAGAAAAGTTGACTTTTGCGATCATTAAAAGTTTAAGATGGGAGATTTTTTAATGCAATAGAACCCTAAATTCTGATTATATAAGATCAGAGACTTCTGTATGCATTCAAATATATTTTAATGCAGTAGAAGCATGTTGAAATTAATTAATTTGTTTATAAACAGGAAGATAGACTATTATTTCTCCTGTTTGACAATTATCTGGTTATCTAGTTCCTGGGGAGTTATGTAAAATTATGCAAGCGATTCAATTGTCAAAAGCAGTATTTAGATTAATGTTGTACAATTAACTAATCAGAACAATGTTAACTATAGTTCTATTCGCAAATGACTACTAGTCGACTTTTCAGGTTCGCATACCCGCATAAATAAAAATTCATGAACGAGATAAATACAGTAATTGTCGGAAACTATAACACTAAATATTATAAAATCCTTATTTAAATTAACGTTCTTCTCCACAGTCACTATACACATTTTATACTAATTCATTTTACAAAAGGGGAATTTATCCACAGTTTCCTGGATTGGATTGCGAAACTCAAACTACAAACTGTAACAGTAAGAAAATTCATTAGGTATCTACTGAACTTGTAGGACCTCTTATGCATAAACATCACGTCGGGTCAAACGGACAACCAGAACTTGCTAGTTTGTATCTCAAACTAATTCCCCATTCTATGTAGCTTTATTGCTTTCCAGACAACTTGTAATTATGTTCTTGTACCTATCCCATAAGTTTGCATATTTCCCGGATAGCACCAAAGTTTCCCTGAACATTCCTGGAATATTCCAATGGAAGTTTCGGAGAGTTCCCAAAAATGTTCCAGAAAGGTTTCCGGAAGTACGTAAATGTCCACGTATCTAAGAAGATTTCCATGAAAAGTTCGGGGGATGTTCATGAGCAATTTAATTCTTCAAATTAACCAAATTCATATAATGCGAACATTTTTCACGATCATTCCCAGTACCTTCCTTGGGAATCATCCTTCATACGCGGACATTTACCTACTTCCGGCAAACTTCCTGGAACATTTTTCGGAAGTTTCCAAACCTTCTATTGGAATATTCCAGGAAAGTTAAGGGAAACTTTGGTGCTAACCAAGGTAATCTCTTTTTCTAAGTTTTCGAAATTAATAGACGTTTGGAGAGAAATAAAATAAAATTCAGGGGAGAGTCTACTTTCAAAATATATTTTTTATCCATTTGAGCTACAATTCTGTCCAATATTTTGTCTACACAGTTTCAGGATTACTGTCCGTCTATTTTTGTTACCCAAGCCCCTTCTTTTTCCTCCTTTCCCCCCTGAAATTCAAAAAATCCTGTGAAACCTCTTAAATTCAGATTTTTTTCCCTATTTTCCACCCCTTGCTTCCTCAGGAAGCTTTGTCATGGTAATATTTTCCGAAAATTTTAAATTCATTTACTTAAACCCTCCTTAATTTAAAAATGTCTAATACAATGTTCCAAGCTTATTTTCTCAACTAATATCTTGAAACTGACAGAAGGATTTCTAAAAATATTCTCTGTATTTTTTTAGCACTCAATAATATTTTGAAAATCGGTTTTTTATAATAAAACTTTTTTTATTAGCATAATTCAAAGTTGATGCAAGGACATAAAAGATTCCTTAGTTCGAGACGAATCGATTGACCTAATATCAATACGTTTCATTGAAGAGTAGGGAAGTTATGGTAATTTATATACTTTGAAAATCGGTTGTTTATAGTAAAACTTTTTTCATTAACATAATTTAAAGTTGATGCGAGAACAGAAAAGATGTGTTGATTCGAGTCGAATCAATTGACCTATAATATTAATACATTTTATTGAAGAGTAAGAAAACTATGGTAATGCATTATATTTGAAAATACGGTTTTTTATAGTAAAACTTTTTTCTTCAACATAATTCAAAGTTGATACAACAATATAAAAGATTCCCTGGTCCGTAACGAATCGATTGACTTATGATATTGATACATTTTATCAAAGAGTAGGGAAGTTATGGTAATTTATATGCTTTGAAAATCGGTTGTTCATAGTAAAACTTTTTCACTAACATAATTCAAAATTGGTGCAAGAACGAAAAAGATTCCTTGGTTCGAGACGAGTCGATTGACCTATAATATTAATACACTTTATTGCAGATTTAGGAAGTTATGCTCATTTATATTATTTGAGTCATCTGTTTCAAACAAAAAAACTTTTTTCATCGACATAATTCAAAGTTGACGTATGAATAGAAAAGACATTTTCATCATAAATTTTCAAATAGAGTAATTCTGACAATTTTTGTAAAGAAATCATAAAAAGCTGGGAAAGGGATAGGTTGAGACAGAACTTTTCCCTTTGCTTTTCCAGCTCAAAGAATTATTATCATTTCGAATACAAAATTTGATTTTTCTAGCTAGTTTTACAAAGTTTTGAGTCATTTTTTAAGAATTATAAAGAAAAATTTTAGGCAATAGAGAACCAGACGCTTTGACAAAGATTTTTTTATGTTACTTATTCTATATATGGCCTAAACGAATTTTCAACTAAGAAGAGTAATCTTCCAACTAAAAAGCCGAGTTTTCAACTAAAACGATAATTTGTAACAAAAAATTTGAATTTGTAACGAAGTCGTTGAACTTTTAACTAATATGTGCAATTTTCAACTGAAAAAGATGAATTCTCAACAAAAAATGTATTTGTTACATTTTCAGTTTGAAAATTTGCTGTTCAACAAAGCAGTGAATGTTTTAACCAAATAATATAATTTTTAACCAGAAATGAAATAGTTGAATTTTCAATCAAAAATTGACTTTTAACAAAAAGAAAATGAATTTTAAACCAAAAAAATAATTTTTTTTCAAAGGAGTTCAACTTTTAACCAAGAAGTTAAATTTCCAATCAAAAATATGAATTCTTAATGAAAAATGTGATAGGTTATATCAACCAAAAAAGATTTTAATTTTTGATTAAAAACAGTTAAATTCATCCAAACAAGACAAACTTTCAACCAAAAATAGAATAATTGAAGGGTAGAAATGCAAAAGGAGTCAAGCGCCATTTTTCTCTTTTTTCAGGAGAGACTAAAAACATGTTGTAAATTCAGCGGGACCATTTAAGAAAAAAATAAGAAAGTACTTTCGAGATACTTTCATGCTCTATCGAACTAAAAAAAGTTTGCTCACAAAAAGCTATCCGGTTTCGAGAAATTGAATGAAACAGGTCACGTTTCGTGGTTAGATTTTGGGTCCATATCGACTTTTAACATCTTTCAACATTAATTGTGGAGTCGATTTGCAGTTTCAGAAAAAACTAAAAATTTGAATTCTAACTATTGAATGGACGAATTGATTTCCAAAAAGTTTGTTTAAAAAAAATCATGCAGTTTCGCGAAATTTGAAAATCCAATTATGACTTCGAAATGGTGTAAAACTGACATTTCAACTTCAAAATAATGACGATAGCAGTAATAATTTTGCATATTTACAAAAAATGAGGATTTGGGTTTTAGGTTATTCAGTGCTGACGGAAGGGTAAGTAAAAATAATTAGCCAGTGTCGCAAAAAATGAAATTTGATTGTTTACTTTGTGGTTAGAAGAACTACTCGGACTGTGAACACAAGAACACAAATTTTGAAAAATGATGCCCCAAAAAAATCCTTTGGCAGGCATGTGTAATAGAATTTATCTGATTTTTTAAGCTAATAAACCCGATTTCGAAAATTTGGCGCTTGACTCCTTTTGCATTACTACCCTTCAATTACGTCTTCAATTCAAGAAATTACTTTCCAATAAAAAAAATTTTTGTCAACAAAATAGTCAAATTTTTAACCAAGTAATACAATTTCAAACCAGAAGAGACGGATTTTCAACAAAATGCTAGACATTCCAACCAAAAAAGGAATATTGAACAAAACTGTTATAGTTTAATTTTCAATTAAAAAAGTTAATTTTCGACAAAAAGAAAACAAATTCTCAAAGAAGGAAATAAATGTTAACAAAAGATTTCAACTTTTACCCCAGTATTTGCATTTTCAACTAAAAAAGATGAATTCTCTATAGGAAAAATGTAATAGGTTATGTCAACCAAAAAAGTTTTCCATTTAAATTAAAAACGCTTACATTCATCTAAACAAGACAAATGTTAACCAAAAAAAGACCAGATACGTTTTCAATTAAAAAAATTACTTTTCAATTGAAAAAAAAACTAATTTTCAACAAAATAGTTGGATTTTTAACCAAATAATGCAATTTTAATCCAGAGGAGACGAATTTTCAACAACAAAAAAACAAACAAATATTTAAAAAAATAATATTTAATAAAAACTGAAATCGTTATATTTTCAAGTAATAAAATTAAGTTTTCACAAAAAAAAAAAACATTTTCAACCAAAAATAAATCATTTTTTATAATAAAATTCAATTTTTAACCAAAAAGTTGAATTTTCTACCAAAAAAGATGAATTCTCAACGGAACATGTGATAGGTGATATGTCAAACAAAAAACTTTTGAATTTTATATCAATACCTGTTGAATTCAACCAAAATGACAAATTTCTAATAAAATAGTAAGTTGAATTCTCAACCAAAACAGATGATTTTAATTTTCAACCCAGAAGGATTGAATCAGCTAATAAAAAAAGGGCATGAAAAATGTTGAATTTTCAAGCCAAAAGGAATACTTCTCTAAAAAAGTGTTGAATTTTTAACGGAAAAGGTTATTTTTACAAAAAAGGAATTTTTAACAAAATAGTTACATTTTCAACCAAAGAGATGAATTTTCAATTAAAGGATGAGTCGAAACCAAAAATTAATCTACCGTAAAAATGAATTTTCAAACAAAAATGAGAAATTTTCAAGAAAATCGTATTCAATCAAAGAAGATTCTCCAGCCGAGAAAGAAAAAAAAATTCAACCGCATATTTTTTAATTTTCTACAAAGCAGTTGAATTCTCAAACAGAGGAGTATGAATTTTAAATAAAAAATTAATTTCCTACCAAATAGTGGTATTTTCTTCGCAAGCAGTTGAGTTTTCTACCGAAAAAAATTACTTTTTAACAAAATTGTTTGAAGTTTTAACATAATAATTGAATTTTCAAACAAATAATAAAATTTTCAATAAAAAAATGTGAATTCTGAACCAAAAATAAAATGGTAGACTTTTCAACCGAAAAGAATGAACTTTTAATCCAAAATGGTTGGATTTTTTTAATTCCTACTAATAATTCAGACCACATTCAAGGAGACAAATGAGAAGAAAGAAAAATAAAGTTTTGAGTAGGTCGTGGCTACGGGTACTGAAATTTGGGTACAAATGTCGGATTTTTTTGGTACAAATAGAGCTGGAAAAGGGGCTATTTGTACTAAATGTCGGTAAAAATTGCCAAATTTTTTCCGTATGTGTAGACATTTCCTTCTTATCAATAAAATATTTGATCCCATTTTATCTAAATCTAAACTAATGAACCTCTGTGATCCCTGAAATTTTTATATAAAAGAAAATAACTCAGAGAAAATGTTTGAAAAATCAAACATTTTTTTTCACAAATCAGTTTTCCAATGATCTATACCTTTATTAATTACTTTTATAACACATGAAGAAGCACATAGTGAAATACAATAGAACAATTACAACCATTTTGGATTTTATATTAGGTAAATTTCGAATCCCATATTTTATTTTGCTTCTTCCACAGATTCCTCAGATTCTTCAGAATGTTTGGGTCCATATCTCACTCTTTTATACGAACAGTAATGGAAACTTTGAACAAATTCACATTCATCATCTTCTTCTTCCGCTGCAATATTTTTAATGAATATCTAATTATTTGAATCATTATGATAATAATTTTTGTGTGATAATTTTACAGTGTTACCTTCTTCTGCACACTCTTCAATATCATCCTCGGTCATTTGCTGGTTGCGATCGGCAGTACTTTCACGTTCAAGTCTGAGCATCTCCTCTATGTTAATTTTGTTGCCTTCTTGCAGCTACAAATAAAACACAATATTACTGCCCTTCACCCTTTTAGATTTCACTTTCCGACACTTTTATCATGTAACTTTTATAGATATATAAATATGTGAAGAAAAGCTTCAAAAACTGGTTAGTCCAAAAATTATGATGTAGTTCATCATGGCATATAATGTTAATCGCTTTTATTTGAAACCACGATGTTAAAAGCCTGCAGCGCCCTCTAAAAAGTGAGCATTATATAGCCGTTTACCGAATAGTGTCAGCTGATGACATGTAATTAGTTCCAAAAGCGCCCCACTGACATGTAAATAGTTACACAAATGACCACTGAATGATGCACAATGTTTTCTGTAACCGTATTGTTAAGAAGAATAATGACACCAGATGGCATTCTAGCTCGGACCGAACATATTTGACATTTCGCGCCATACGAGATTACCAATCATAGCCCAAGCAAATGAGTGCCACGTTCGTCATATGTTTTCACGACTGACTTTTCAGATGGCCCTGTAGTTTCATATAATGCTGATTTCAAAGAAAATATCGTACATCACTTGTAATGTTACACAAGTATTTTCACGTGGAGTTCATTGATCTCCCCGTAAAGACGTGCCTAACACTACTTTTGATGTAATATATTATTTCAGACAACTGAAAATTTCTAAAGGGGCATGTTTAAAAAGTCCAAAGATGTTCATTCATCAAAGCTAGTTATTGAAATATTATTTTCGAAACACCATTTTGTATTCGATATGAAAGGCCCACAGTAGATCAAAGAATAATTCTCGTTCACATATAATTCAAAAGAATATAGATAAGTTTTCATTGCATTTGAATGCTAATCAGAGTTCTAAAAGTATAAAAATTACAAAGTTGAGCCTTCGGAAAACTAAAATTTCAAAAATAACTTGAGCGCTGATAATTTTTTTCAATCCTTTGCAAGTAGTTTATACGATACTTAGGGGCCGTTCATAAACTATATGTTAACAATTTTTGGCTATTTTGGACCCCCCCCCTCTCCCCCTCCTTCAGTATGTAGTTTTTCTCCCTCCCCTGAACGTGACGTAGCCTTTAGCTGAAATAACATTTTACAGTTGAAATTTTGAGGGAAAAAGATTACTATAACAAAATAGTTCAATTTTCAAAGAAACATTAAAACTTTCAACAAAATAGGTGAATTTCTAACCAAATAGCTGAACTTTCAATCTAAAAAGAATGAATTTTCCAACAATTAGTTGAATTTTCAACTGAAGAAAATAAGTTTTCAACCAACAATATTAATTTTCTACCCAAAAATACGAGTTTTCAACAAAATTATAATATTATATCCTCAACACATACCTCACAGGTTGTGCGAATTAATAAATTTATGTTTCGAGACAGGAGAAGTCCCAGACGATTGGAGAAGGGCGATTATTGTACCAATATATAAAAGAAAGGGAGATAAAAGCAACTGCAGTAATTACAGAGGCATCAGCCTACTAAGTACCGCAAGTAAGATATACTCAAAAATACTTATTCGTAGGGTAATGGAAATTACAGAAGAGAAGATATGGGAAGTCCAAAGTGGATTCATGCCAGGAAGATCATGTACAGATCAGATATTTAGCCTAAGACAGATCACAGAAAAAAGCTTGAGAGTAGGAAAGAAAGTTTTCTGTGCATTTATTGACCTAGAAAAAGCTTTCGACACGGTAAATAGAAGTAAACTTTGGCAAGTCCTTAAAGAGTATGGAGTGAATGGAGGGCTCCTACAAGCAATAAAAACAATATATACAGGTAGTAAAGCGAGTGTAAGGGTAAATGGGAAACTGAGTGACTGGTTCGATATTATGCAAGGTGTGAAGCAAGGATGCGTTATGTCCTCATGGCTTTTTATCATATTCATGGATAAGTGTCTAAGAAGTGCCCTCTTCGACGAAACAGGTATAGATCTCGAAACCGTCAAGGTACGTGGGTTGGCTTTCGCAGATGACAAGATTGTTATGGCAGAATCAGTCGAAGACTTGCAATGAATGTTGAATAAACTTAATACAAGCATGAAGAACATGGACCTCAAAATTAACGTGAATAAAACGAAAGTCATGGCGTTTGAGGGAAAAAGCGAGAAAACAATATGCAACATTGTCCTAAATGATGAGAGATTAGAACAAGTTGACAAGTACGTATATCTAGGTAGTCTATTCACTAGCGACGGAAAAATAGATGGGGAATTAGATAGGCGCATAAATAAGGGTAAGCAGGTTATCGGTAGAGCAGTGTCCATCCTCACAAATAAAAACATATCAAAAAAAGCTAAAATGGCCATACATAACTCTATTTTCGTACCGACTGTACTATACGGTAGCGAGACATGGACCTGTCAAGAAAAGGACAGGAGTAAAATCAACGCGATCGGCATGAAACCTCTGCGCATAATATGCGGGAAAACACTGATGGACAAAGTACGAAACGAGACAATCCTCAAAGAATGTGGTACAGGGGAGACACTAGTTGACATATGGGAAAGAAATCAGCTAAGGTGGTTGGGACATCTTGAAAGAATGAAAGATGAACGACTGACCAAGCAAGTGTGTAAAGGTAAAGTAAATGGCAGAATGCCCAGAGGTAGACCACCGAAAGAGTGGTTAGAATCTGTGAATAACACACTAATACGAAGAGACATAAGAAGCCATAGAAATACAAGAGCCTGCATGAAAAAATGCATGGACGTGAATGAAGCTAGAGTAGTATGCCAGGACAGAAATATGTGGCGACAAATAGTTTATAAACAGAGTGACAATAGAATGAATGATGCCTGAAACAAAGACCT
Source organism: Andricus quercusramuli (assembly GCA_932178445.1). Classification (NCBI taxonomy): domain Eukaryota; kingdom Metazoa; phylum Arthropoda; class Insecta; order Hymenoptera; family Cynipidae; genus Andricus; species Andricus quercusramuli. The sequence continues at coordinate 68,208 of CAKNXH010064231.1, read as the reverse complement.
TGCATACTAATGGGCCCAAGTGGGGAACCATACATAACAATTTTGTGAGGCTCCTCACTTGGGGTGATCGCTAGAGAGATTGATCAGCAACCTGGGTCGGAGCAGTGTTGCGGAGTGAACGTGTCATTTATATAAATAACACGAGACCTCCAGATCAATCTAAAACATCTATACATAACACTTACATACCCATCCACCCTATACACCGATCAACCTCATACCTACTATCGGCGAGAAAATTCGAGTCCTCTGGCTTTGACGTTAAAAAAGTAAGTGAAGAAAAAATGGTAGCTCAATGAATGAAGGATCACTTTAAAGGTCAAAATGTTGTACGTTAATGAGCCTGAAACGAATATGCCAAAAAAATTCTTATAGCTTACAGACCCGAAAATCTGTTAAAAAGTAGGGAAATTTGACATCTTTTAAAGACAGTGAACTTTGGAACATAGTTTTTTATTGAAAAAATAATAAGAAAAATCTGAGAAAATTCATGGTGGTACCTTAAACAGTTCTAAACAAATTGCCGTTGAAATTTTTGCAGAATATAACAAATTGTTCGTTTTTTGTACATAAATATACAACTGTACTATCTCCAGTTCTAATGAAGATATTGAAGTGATTTAAATTAAAGGTAGTTAGTTAAAATATTTGAAATTATTTACAATTTG